>APFE030863383.1:48751-62088 GCA_000404065.3 Pinus taeda | reverse complement strand
ATAATCCTAACCTTTATCTTAATAACTAACCTTTATCTTGAGTAAATGAATAAATAGATAATTTTTAAACCAACCTTGATATTATTTCATTTATTTATATTATTTGTACCTAGTTTGACTTTTTTCCATAAATAATAATAATAAAAAATAATATTAAATTAATAAATAATAATTTATCCCCGGTCTTAACATCAAAATTAGCAGTTAGTCAATTTAGCTTATGCTAGACTATTTAACATGCTAAGCTCGATCGATTTCTTCAACTTGTCCTGATGATGAACCACACTAGTTGGTTCAGAACTCTTCCACAAATGAATTCTTATGTTATTTACGCTGAACAATCTCTCAGAAAATTTGATATGGATCACAGAAGCCTCAATTCTACAAATAAATTATCATATCAAAAATATGATGGGACCCAGCCCACCCTCCAAGGTAACCTTTGATGTCAAGCTATCTCGTGTTAATTATGTTGGCGGATTTCGTTGTTTATTTGGAAATTGATTACAAATATGAATGTTAGATATTTTTATTGGAATTGACAATCATTGAATGTGGCTAGTAAATGCGAACATGCCCTATACGCCTCTATTGTTGTTTTCGAGCTTGGTCTTTTACACAAAACCCTTGGGCCTTCTGGTCATTGTTTGGTTTTTTCTTTGAAGTGGGAGCTCTGAGAGGGTTCCTGTAGAAATGCTTGGCCTAGTCCTGGTTTTTATGGCAAACTTTGTTTTTGGGTGTGGCTCCGAACTAATAATGGTGTCGCGGACTAGCTTGTGCTATTGGCAACTAATTTTCCTTGTTGCATGAAATTGTCTCGGCTCTGGAAGTTGGTCCGCTCATATTCTTATGCACAGTGAGTTATTGTTTTTTCTATTGTTGCTTGGACTAGTTGCCTAATCTCTTGGGCCACAGGTTGTTCTTTCGTGTTGTTGACAATATTTTTTGCTAGTGTTATAGTGCTAAAGTCATTCTGAATTCTAGTTCCTGTGTGCACACGTTTCGGCACAATGACTCGCTTAGCTACAACTTCAGGTAATTTGTCCCTGAGTGTTTTATCTCTACTCTCTTCTAGTTTAGAAGCTAACCAACCCTTGCTCCTCTTGTCTCAAGCTTCTTTTGCTTTTCTGGGGCTCTATTTCATGAGATTCTTGGTCCTGTCATGCCCCCAGCTAAATCATGCTCTCCCCTTGCTTATGTTGTGCATGATTGAGTAATGTATGCTAACCTTGCCTAGTTTTGGTTGAGGGTTTGACCTTCCGCGTGAAGAATTATCATGATTTGGTTTCCAAACCCTACAACACTTTGCTTGTAGGCTGTGTCTTCCACAGTTTGTCAACTTATAGTTAGGGTTTTGTGGTTCTATGGTGATTTCTCCTCGTTGTCCACTTGCTGTGTATGATTTGGATCGTTCTCACAACCTACGCATGTGTATAGTTTCAAATTCCAGTTTATTTACTGTTCTCGTGTGGTTGTCTAGTTAGGCTGGAGGGTTTTCCTCACATCAAACCATGGACTAGGGTTTGCTTGGTCTAGCCGAGGTTGTTTACTCTATTTGTTTGGACAATGTAATATTTAACTTGTATTGAACAACAGATGCATATATATACACTATTTGTCTCTATTTGTTAAAGAAAATGTATAATAGTTGGTCTTGTAGTTTGTTTCGCTCTTGCTTTGATTCTATATTCTCCATAAGATTGTTAAAATGTATGAATTTCTCCTAGTCCTGAGTTTTGTTGGCCTACTCGTTTGTTCTAGTTGTGGAAATTACATGAGTTTTATAGTATTCAACTTTCTGTTAAGAGAGGAAAAAAAAAACAACCTACCGTTGTAGGCCTACACTCTGCTTGTTATTTCTGAGTTCAATTAGTCAATAGATAAAACACAATTGCAAAGCAAGTAGGCAATGATACAGATGGATGATAGAGAAATTTGAGTTTTGTTTCTTTTATTACTTGCATCTCGAAAATATTAAACCTTTTACATGTTTTTCATTGTTACATTTATATGCTTTGTTTAAAGTTAACGAAATTGTGTAGTTACTTTCGGTTGTGGACAGTATGGTTACATAACTACTAGGTATTAGGTTCTGTTTTCATGACAAGATTTTTACATTTAGACACATCTACCTTTTTCTTTTACAATGAATCTACAATTTCTAATCCTAACTTACCAACTACCTTTGACTAATACAGTGATTAAGACAAAAATGAAATCCTACCTCCTACCTTGACAAACTAAACACTAAACAGTAAAGACAAACCAAATATTAACTCAACCTTCCAACTTGACAAATGGTGCCTTAACTAAATTCTCCTGCATCAAAATAAAACAAATATAATACACCTAATATTTTATAATACTTTTAATCAAATATATATTATTCCTTTACTTTTAATAAAAAAATTACCCTCATTATAATTAAATTGTTCACCATTGTTAAATTGTTAAGTAAATCAATAAATACAATAATATCACAATATAAAATCCATCTCTATTCATTGCAACTCTGCCCTTGACATGTAGTGCAATGCATGGTTGCCCAATAACAGAGAATTGTATCGAAGAAATGGAAAATTTACAAAATTCAGTTTGATTGTGAATTTAATAAGCCCATTTTTTATTCCGTATTATTTCCCAATCGTTAAGAAATTTACCAAAATTCATTAATTCCAAATACGCAGTCATCCCACCCTTCTTAGAGGACGGTGGTTGGACATTGGCTTCTTCTTTGTTCTTTATGAAAGTGTTGGTGTGGGTAAGCTAAATTCCATTGCTTAGGTCTACTACAAAACAACAAACATCAGCGTGGATTTTTATTTTATCATTAAGGTCTATTGTTAATAATAAATATTGCGTAGATAATCAATAATAAATATTGAGTATATCTGATTATCTAGAATTAGGGTCAGAGTCTTTTTTTATGGTTAAATTGTATTTTTTTTAATATTTCAAAATTTTAATTAATACCTTTATGTTAAATTTTCAAATATTTTTAAAATCTAATTAATATAAGCAAATGTATTTTAGTTATTATCAAGTTTCTTAAATATTTTACACGGTATAATTTTTAAGTTTCATTATTATGAAGATTTATTTTCAGTTATTTATTAACAATAATCCATTCACACTCTTGGTTAAGATTTTACTTTTTTATTAAATAAATTTAGATTTAATAAATGTGTAAAAAAACACAAACTAATATACTTAAAAAAAAAATGTATTTGGGTGAACCAATCCAAAATGGCCTCTAACTAGAACCAATCGGGACTTGGTATTTGCACACAATCGCATGATGTTACAAGATAAGATACCAGGAAAACTCAGCCATGTACACCTACCCATTATTGATGCAGAAGCATCTTAATAAAATATATATTTTTCTAAAAAATTCTGGATTTTATAAAAACCTAAAAATAATTTGATTTTGGAGAAAACATAACGATAGACTCATAGAATTAAGAGGCTTTTTTTCTTGCTATCCTCCAAAGACTAGAAGAGATAAACAGCCTCTTAAGAGCTATTAATCTTTTCTTCTCAAGTACAAAAAAGATTGTAATCCTTTGCAAATGACGAAGCAAAATTATGGACCACCGAATCTGAACGTTGAACGAGCTCTGTGCAACGTTCATTTGTAGAGTCGCTGTCAGAACCTCCACCGCATGTCACAGGCTTTCCACTTAATGCAGTTTCTATTCCCTTGCAACCACAAGGAATCGAGTTACCTGGTGTAAGAGGAACGAGCAGCGACTTTTTTATTCGTCGGGCGGCCACCAAGTTTTGTTTTTATATTAATTGCGACGGCATGATAATGAAGTGTACATGGTTTGACGCACCTACATGGAAAAAGCAAAGCGATGAAGTTTTTTTTTAAGACCTGCAGTGACATTTTAAATATATATTAAAGTGTTTTCATTTATTGCATTAACAAAAAATAATAATGTATGTTTAGATTCACTAATTTGAAAAATGGTATTGAAGAATATGGAAAAGAGGATATTGCTGGAGGTTAATACTGGAAGCTCTTGGCATGTACGCTTAGATTCACTAATTTGGAAAATGGTATTGAAAAATATGGAAAAGGGGATATTCCTCGAGGTTAAAATTGGAAGCTCTTGGCATGTACGTTTCTATTTATTAATTTGGAAAATGGTATTGAAGAATATGGAAATATTGCTGGAGGTTTATTTATTCTGACCAAAATAATTGAAGTTGTGAATTATTTGAAGACGAAGAAGAGAGTCAATTTGAGTATGAGACCAAAGATGGAAGTGCTTATCCACAAGGGTAACCTAAATGTTGAAGAGTTGATTGAATGGGTCAATGCTATGGATAAATACTTTGACGATGGAAGTGTCCATGCACAAGGGTAGCCTAAATGTTGAAGAGTTGATAGAATGGGTCAATGCTATGAATAAATACTTTGACTATGAAAATGTAGCCAAAGATAGGAAGGTGAAATTTGTAGTACCCAAAATGAAGGGAGATGTTGCATTATGGTGAGATAGCCTGCACGAAGAGCCAAGAAGTACATAAAAAAGGAAGATTACCAATTGGGGCAGAATGGGAGCAAAGCTCAAAGGTAAATTTTTACCCAAAGATTATCAAATTAATCTTCTTGGGCAATTACAAAATCTAAGACATGAAGTGAGTTAGGGAACACATTGTAGAGTTTTATAAGTTGAATATTAGCATGGGTCATGTCGAATATGATGTTGAGAAGGTTGCCAGATATATAAATTGTTTGACATTTGACTTTGAAGATAAAATCAACATGTTACCTTGAAGAATATTGAGGGTGCATATCAAGTTGCCTTGAAGGAACAAGAGAAGATTGATGTGAAGAAAAGTCAAAGAAGTCAAGAAAGGAATCCTACTAGAGGGGAAGGACAACAAAGTGGAAGAGGAAGAGTCAAGTTCGCAAGAGAAGAAGAAGAAATCTCTAGCATTCAATCACCAAGAGGAGGTGATTCAAGAGGACTAAGATCATTTTTCAGAGGCAAAGGTCGAGGAAGAGATTATGATCCTAAATGTTTCAGATGTGGGAAACTAGGATACATGTGTTGGAATGTCTTAATAATGCACTAGTGGGATAAAGAGGTGCTAACGTTGTATAAGAAAGAGGGGAATGAGAAACCAACCACAATTGAAGATGTTCCTAAAGTAGGGGATTCCTTTCTCATAAACATAATATTAATTAAAGCATAGAAGGAAGCAAAAGAGTCATTTCAAAGGATAATTCTATTCAATACCATGTGCAAGTCTATAGATGTAACAATGCCACCCCACATGTGCCCTATTTTACTAGCCTTTCGGGTAACTGTGAAGCAAAGTGTCAATATGACATGAACTAACCTCCTAGTTCTAGTTAAGGAAGTTGGGCCTAAAATGAGACTTACTGAATACAAACTAAAATCATACAGGGACCAAAGATCACCCAAGGTGGTCAATCTGTGATCTAGAACCGTGATCTAGTGACCTAAACCTAACTATAACCACACCCTTGATACTCCCAATCCCTCCTACATGCAGTTATGACCTCGTATCCTTGGTTTGGTGCCTACAATCCCATGATTTGAGCCACTTTTCAAGGCTAGCGGCCAGATCACTACCCAAAACTTCCTATAACTTTCCAAAATCATATTTCCCATAACAACATTGTCAATCATTCAAACTTGAAGCTAGAAATTGACCTAGATTGACTAGAACATAATAGACATTTCATCAAACACATGGCAATCATGTAAGCTATAGATCATGAATGCATATCTGAGTGTAAACCTCTTTACTTTAACTAAGAATCACCTTTAAGGTCTAATTCCCTCTCAAGAAGCTCCAACCACACTTGTTAGACCATGCATTCATCAACCATTCATTAACCTGTCAAGCATAATAAGAGCCATAGCTAGAACATATTATAAAACAGTGCTTCCAATGAGCATATAACCAAATAATTAACCATGAAAGAAGCACCATCAAAGAAACATAATAAGAAGTAAAAATGTTCATAAATCACAATAGCAATAATAACTCTTATTAAGATATGTAAAAGCCAACCAAGCTAAGAACATCCATATACGACGTGACCATAGATTGAGTTTAACCAAATATTTCTTTCAGCGAGTCACCCTCATGCCATATTCCAATCATGAATGTGGGATCTCATGGGATAAACCAAGAGAATCAAGAGGTTGAACCACATCCACCCTCAAACTTCTTGGATCTCACCAAAACTGGTCAAGTGTTCACAAAGCCAAAATAAACTTGGATGCCTCAGAGTTCCTTCACCAACCTTTAGGGGTTTTCCTGTCTCCACCCACTTGTTGAGGGCTTCCTAGAGAAAACCATATCCACCCCCCAACCCTTGAGAATTTTCTTGAGACCACCTCACGCAGATCTAAAACAATTCGACAATCCAAAGCTCAACCATGAATGAATCTCATCACACCATGGCTATGTGGGAAATGGCAAGGTAAGGCTAAATGAGCGACAATCCTGGAAAAACCAATTCCAATGACAACAAATGAGCGAAATAAATAAATTTGTGCACCATGCATTCAAACATGAGCTAGGAAATCATACACTCAATATGTTACCTACAATGTGTTAATGCTAAAGCCATTGATCCAAACTTCGCCTTCTTTTCCTTTGTTTTCCTTCCTTTGCTTTCTTACTTGATTTATCCTCTTGGTTATCTCTCTCTCTCTCTCTCTTCCTCTCTCTCTCACATACTAATTATATACGCAAATTGAAAAAAGTTAAACGAGTTAAATCTAAATGGAAAAAATCTATGAATTGATCCCCATAAACCTTTTTATCATTGATGCCTCTATGTTCTTCATTTTATTTCATTTTCCTTCTAATTTCCTTCTCATGTAAATTGATGTCTTTTCACCTTCCTTCTAACTTCTTTTCCATTATTTTCGTAAACAAATTCAAATTATTTCCTCTTTGCTTTTGCTATTGCCTTTGCTAATTTCCTTAGCCATTAATAAACCAAAAGTGATGCTCACTATAGTGATTTTCCCACCATTCAACTTAGAATATGTGTCCATGAATTTGGTCTTATTTTTCCTTTATTAACCTTTATTAAATGAAATTTTATACCGGGGTTGTTACAAACGCCTCCCTTTAAGGGGAAAACTGGCCTCAGTGTTCTATGACACTTATAACCAATAAGTTATTGAAAGCAAAACATACTGCCTATGGAGCTTTATAACACAACTCAATGCAATATTTATAATGAAAAACTACTACATGCCATGACCAACATGAAAATCATACGACTTATTAGAGGTTTATAGCATAGCTCATTGTGGTATTTACAACCATACACATATATACATACATATACCACAAACCATTTGTTTGATCTAGCAAATAATGAAGGATACAAAGCCTGCATCTAATCAACCATCTCCTACATAACTTCATCGTGCACAAAGTACTTCCACTGCACTATAACTTGCTCAATTTTGTAGTTCTCGGGGATGAGTTGTTTTCCCTGTAGTATACATTATGGTTGTGGATGGAATTCAACCTTTGGTTCCACCCGCAATACAAACCAGTCAATCGTATGATCGACATCCTGAACATATCTTTTAAGCAATGAAACATGGAAAACATCATGGAATTTTACTGTCGGAGTTAGTACAATTCTATAGGCCACTGTTACAATCCTCTCAAGGATATCGAAATTCCGGAAACATTTATGAGCCAACTTAGCACATGATCAAATCCTCAAGGAGATTGTCTTGGGCTTGATGTGCAAGTACACTTGCTCCCGAGCTTGAAATCCTTAAATACTCTGCGTTGATCTACATAAATCTTCTGCTTGTCTTTTTCTTCCTTTAAATTCCTCTTAATAACCTGCATTTCCTATTCCATATTTGTCAACATGTTCAGTCTGATCAATGCCATGTTCATTGGATCCCTCCAGTTGATAAGAGTATTGCAACTTTACCCATAAAGTGCCTCAAATGGACTCTTCTTTAGGGACTCCTCATATCCATAGTTAGAATAAAAATAGACCTATGGAAGGTACCCCTCCCTCTTATGTTGTTGATGCATGATGTACATCCTAAACATGTCCTTAAAAAATCTTGTTTACCCTCTTTGTCTTTCCATATGTCTGTAGATGATAAGTTCTACTGAAAGCCAACTTTGTCCCCAAAGCTACAAACAACTCCCTTCAAAACTTGGAAGTGAACTTGGTTGTTCGAGGAGGACCTCGAGACACCAAGGGGATGGATAAAGGCTCGAAACTCAAAATGGAAGAAAGGAGAATTTGATGGTATCAGTTGAGAGGGCTCGTTGTCTTGATCACGGTGGCATGAACAGTTCGTCAATTGGAGCTCTTACGCAAAAGATAGAGCTCTTCAAAGATTGATATGGTAGGAGAAAAATGGGGTCCGCAATGCACCACATGGCATCCCAGTCAGCATGTGGGACCCACATGGCAGCTTGACACTTGGCATCCCTCCAATGGCCTCCTAAAACCTACACAAGAAAACAAGAGACAAACAACATTTGGTTATAACTATAAATTTATATAGTTATATAAGTTAACTATATAATAAAAATCAAACAAAATAAAATATATATTAACTAAATTAAAAAAAAAAATATAATATATATCAACCAACCATAGGATAAAATTAATAGGTATGGATTTCAAAAATCAAAGTCAAAATCCATATATGTATATAGCCAATGGATTAGTTTTATAATTAAAAAGTTATGGTGGTTATTAAAAACAAACTTTATTTTAAAAGGGGGTCATATTATGATTTATGAAAACCAACATAATCAACCAACTCCACGAAATATGCAAACTCCATCCATGTCACTTTCTTGGGAGCTGAGTTATATTAAAAGTTTAAATATAACTAAAGGGTGATGTCACGTGAATGTTAAAAGGAGTATGGTTAAAACCAACCGTTCCAAATCCCAACAAAATTCAAGGGTTGTTGCAACGTATATGGTTATAAAACATAGTAAAATGTTATGCAATAGTTCCATGCCCAAAAGTTATACGGTTCCCAATACAACGGATACATGCTACGGTTATGGAGGTTGGTAAGATATGGTGGATTGGGGGGAGCCACATTGTCGTCCCACCCCCATAAGGTTTAAACAATCCAAAAGCTTCTATGTACCAATATGTCAGCCCATGGAATCCATCGGTTTTGGGGGAATGGGTGAGTGCGGTCACATGGAGTATGGGCCCACTCCCCACTAAAACCTTAAAAATATATATATTGTATTAAATTGGTATGAAGTTGGTAAATGTAAAAATGGGTTGGGTAAAAATAAAACATAACCACGTCATGAAATAATCCGCCTTCATTATTTAAAGTCATTCCTTACCATTTGATAAGGGAGTGATCAACGGGCATGGATTTGGAGACCAGGTGGCAGAACCCTGAGTAGTTGAGAAACACTAGTGGAACCTTGTTTGAGCAACATTTATGTAGGAGGGTGATTTTGGTCCAGACTCAGAATTGGGTATGTTTTATATGGATTTTACACCTCTCAGCAACAGGAATCCATTGGTGGCGTGAGTTTTTGCAACAGATCTCTCCAATTTTCGGGCCGTTTTCAGCATGGAGGTATAATGCTCCATTTTGTAAATTGATGAATGTAACTTCTTTTGATGCCATTTTTAATCAATGCGGGCCTCCCCATTGACCGAGTAGGGCCCAGAGATGAAGTCCAGGAGGGACGAACTCCGTTACCATGCTTCTTGTCTTCTTTACATGCTTATCTATTTCTTCTTCTTGTTCTTACATGTGCACATTTAAGGTTCTCTTTGGTTAAGCTAAAAACTGTTTATGTAATTCTTTCCATGCATCTATAAACAAAAGATAAACTGGATCAAGTGGTATCAGAGCAAGTGTTTTTAGACATGAAATTTCATGTTTGTATGCTAACGAGAAACAGGCTCCAAAGAGCCGAAGGAGAATTACAGTCTTTCGATCCTGAGGTAGGGCATGCACATCGAACGAGAAACATGGCAGATGAAGAGGTTCGGTATGAGGACAAGCTCAATTTTCACAAGACCTTCTATATGATGGCTAATTGTGTTGAGAAGTTGTTCTCAAAGCTTGAAAAACTAGAAAAGGTAGAGGGGAAAACTCTAGAAGGACAAGGTTTAGTACATAAAGATGATGATGGAGGAGATCCACCTCCTTCTCCTTCCACAAGTGGAAGTTCTTCCTCTTCTTCTCACCATCATAATAATTGAAATTCCAAAGATGCATCTAAGAAACCTTTTTTTGAGTTATATGTTAAATTTGATCTCCTCATGTACAATAGTGAAAACAATGAAGAAAAATCTAATAATTGGATTAGGCACATTGAGATCTACTGTAGGATTCAGCAGATCATGGAGGATGAAGCAAAGATTCAGTTGGCGTCTTTGTAGTTAACCAACACTGCTCTTGTTTGGTGGAAAAGAAAAGTACAAAGAATTAAGAATGTTGGTAATCTTTATTCCTCTTGGCATAATTTCTTTTCTGCATTAAAGGCACAATTTTATCTGTTGGTTTACATGCAAAAAGATTTAATGAATTGGAAGTATTTAAGGCAAGGAAAAGGTGAGGATGTTCAAAGTTTTACAGAAGAATTTAGGAAGCAAGCACTAAATTTGTGTATTGCACTTAATACACCTGAAATTGTAACTAAATACATTGGATTGTTACATAATTATATTAGGCATTCATTGTTATTGTTTGAACCAACCACCATTGATGCGGTCAACGTAAAGGTCATTCACATTGAGAACAGGGGAAAATATGACAGAGATGACCAATCAAAGAAAACATAAACAGTCAAGAGAAGGGGAGGAAATCCCTCTTGTACACATTGTGGGAAAGAGGGGCATGATGAAGAAAATTGCTGGAAGCTGCACCCTGAACTGAGACCTGAGAGGAATGGCAGAAATGGGAAACAGAAGGTCATCACCACCATATAGCAAAACCAAGATTTTGAGTCAGAGGAAGATGAGAAAGTCATAGCTATGGGATTTGCACGAGGTAGGCGTGTTGAGTTGGGGTCTAGCTCCGGCGATGAGATGAAGTTTGCAGCCCTGGGGGTTACGACAAGAGGACCCGTAGATTTGGGGTTTTATTCTAGCTATGAATCAAGGATTTCAACCTATATAATAAGGACACTTCCCTCGATAGAACTTGAAGAGATCAACCACCACATCCAAGCGGAGAATGCTGAACTAAGGAGGCTTCTACAAGAGGCGAGGGATGAAAATGAAAGGTTACTACGTGAGTTGCAAGCCAAGGATGGGGCCTTGGAAAAGCCGCAACATAGCTATCTGAAGGTAAAAAGTGATTATCCAATTTCATATGATTCTCATGATGATGAATTTGCTGCTTTTGAAAACCATACTAAGGGATTGGATCAAAATTAATGAAGAAAATGGGATGTCAAGGAAGTGGCCTCGACATCAAAGGCCATGGCATCATAAACCCCATCAAAGTCAAGGAGTTATAGACAATGCAGGAATCAGATACACCAGAAAGGAAGTGGGGGAAAACTCCAATATAGATAGTAACTAGCCAACAATAGATGATGAAATTCCTTCCTCACAATCCAACGATAGTGAGGACTCCATGAACACGTTATGAAAAACACCAAGGGGAAGCATCCCATGGCAGCCCTGAAAGTTTGGAGGAGAAAGAATCATTGTAGTCATTGCAACAAATAGGGACACCAACAAACCATGTGTCTGATGCTCCATTTTCCAGAAACATCACCAGAGGAGCCGAAAAATGAACATGTTCAACAGATGAATCCACACTAGTCATGATGGTCTACTTTGTTAAGATGGTTTTTTTAGATATAGTAGCTTGCTATGCCCACCATTGTAAATCATACGTTGCAATGTAAAAATGATGGCGTGTTTCCCATTACTTCAAGATGCAACAATGATATTTTGGCCTTTTCTTATTAGTATTTTTTAGGCCCCTATACTACTAGTGTAACCCCTTATTGTTATTAGTACAACACCCTTATTATATTGATGTACCCATGTGGTGCCCATATTGTCACTATTGTGCCCCATAGAAGCCTACTATTGTTATTATTGCGCCCTTACATTATTATCGTTATGTCGGCTCTGATTACATTATGACCCCTTAGACTCCTATATATAGAAAGGAGGTATTTTCATTTGTATCATCCATTAATCGTTCATTTATGTAATGTAAAGGAGGTTGTGCCCTCGAAGAGGCTGAATTCTAAGTCGTTAATCTATCTTTTCTATCTTTTCTTCAGCTGGTTCATAACATTTGGTATGAGAGCTTTGTATTCTAGGGTTTCGCTGCTCCAAACAGGTCATCGTGGAATTTGTGCTATAAATTTTGTTCTGTGACGTTTCAGAAGTTGAAAAAAAAATCATTTGAGAAGACATCGCGCTAAATCTTGGCTTTGAATTTCATAGCTTTTCGTGCTATATTTGCGGAGATATGATCTGAGGAAGTTGGTCTTGTTGCAGACTCCTGAATTACATTCCAAACAGGTGACCTTGGGAAAATCACCATAACTTTCTCACTAAGCATCAGATTGAAATTTCATAAGAAGGTATAGAAAGAGGATGGACTGTAGTTTCTTGCATATATTTTTTAGAGCCAAAGGTCGAGACAGTGACACGTGGCATGTCGTACAACTTCTCTCTATTGAACTAGTTTATAATCAGGTCATTGTGGGAGATTTGGCATAACTCTTCCTTGGAGAATCCAATTTGGATCAGATTGGTGGCATTGGAAAGAGGACACAGAGGGCTACTACATGTCTCAATTTTAGAACTTAAAGATCTAAAAGTATAGAGTTATAGTCATTTCAATATCGTGCTCCTAAAATCAAGAAAAAGCAATATGAGGAAGTTTGATGGCAAGGATCCGGTAAATTGGATATGTTAGATGGAGAAATATTTTGATCTACATGGTGTAACACTATTACAAAAGGTATGTATTGCATCTTCATATCTAGAACTGGATCAATTTTTATGGTATAAAGGGCTTTGTTCTCGTAAAAGACTTGTTACGTGGTCAATTTTCATGGAGGAAATGATAGCACATTATGAGGATACAAAGAGAAACACCTTCTTTAGAGCAACACCACAACAATTGGAAAGAGAAAAAGGGCTTTGTGACATAGTGGAAAGAAAAACTATGGAAACCAGGAAGCATACCCCTCACGACTATAAAGATGGAAGTGTTGTTTCTCTTAGCCTTCCACAACCTACAAGGGTTACACCACAACAATTGGAAGAAAAAAGAGAAAAAGGTCTTTGTTACAATTGTGATAGCAAATGCACT
>APFE030863383.1:2119-48570 GCA_000404065.3 Pinus taeda | reverse complement strand
GAAGTGAAAGATCACATCGAGCATCAAGAAATGAATCCGACCATATCTTGTAAAGGATTGGAAGAAATTACCACTCTCAAACTCTAGAGATAAAAGGACATATCAAGAAGAAAAAGGTTCAAGCAGTGAAAGATCACATCGAGCATCAACAACAAGTTCTCCAACTTGTAAAGGATAATGCCACTTCGGTGCAAAATCAAACAAGACAACAGGTAGATCAACATCATAGTGAAAAATGTTTTGATGTAGGTGATTGGGTATTTTTACTACTACATCTCAAGCAAGCTATTTATGAGAAGAAAATGTTAGCAATACTACATGCACTTAAAAAATGGTGACCTTACCGAATGGGAAGACTCTTCAAGGTAAAAATGGGTTATGATAGTCTTGAATACTTTTTAGAACAACTATTATCTTTAGAAGAACAGAAAAAATGTGTCACAAATATGTTGGGTTATGACTTTGACATCATCTATAGAAAATGGAAGCAAAATTTTGTTGCAGATGCACTCTCAAGAAAGAATGAGGATGTGGAAGTATTGTTTTGTGCTATTTCTATTATCCAACTAGATTGGATAAATGAAGCAAAGGATGAATGGAAGAATGACGAAAAAGTATGGCCACTTATTCAAAAGTTACAAAAGATCCCAATTTAAACAATATTGCCAGAAATTGAAGAGGAAGGAAAAATCATATTGGAACCTGGGGCAGTCATAGAAACAAGAACTTGACAACTACGAAATCGATCAATTTCAGAGTATCTCATCAAGTGGAAGAACTTACCCGCTGAAGATTCCACATGGGAGGACAAGAATTTTATACAGAAGCATCAAGAACTATTCAAGCGTTGAGGACAACGCTTTTTGAAGGAGAGGGGCATGTTAGGCCCCTAACTACTAGTGTAACCCCTTATTGTTATTAGTACAACCCCGTTATTATATTGATGTACCCATGTAGTGCCCATATTGTCACTATTGTGCCCCATAGAAGCCCACTATCGTTATTATTGTGCCCTTACATTATTATTGTTATGTCGGCTCTGATTACATTATGACCCCTTAGACTCCTATATATAGAAAGGAGGTATTTTCATTTGTATCATCCAAGAATCATTCATATATGTAATGTAAAGGAGGTTGCCCCCTCGAAGAGGCTGAATTCTAAGGTGTTGATCTATCTTTTCTATCTTTTCTTTAGTTGGTTCATAACAGTATTTGAGGCATTAATTACTTTTTATGTAATCCTTGGCCAATGAGTGTGTGCTATGAACTCTTGGCAAGGAGGGGTTGTTGAGTCATGTGTGGTGTGCTTGGTTGTAAGAATGTGCCAGTCTCGCATGCAAGAGATTGACTGTGTGGATTGACAGTGTGCTAATGCTATTGGAGGACCAAAAGCTTCTCAGTGGGGAGGATTGATCGAGGAGGATCTTGACACACCAAGGGGATGGATAAAGGCTCGAAATTCAAAATGGCAGAAAAGAGAATTTGATGGCATCAATTGAGAGGGCTCGTCTTCCTGATTGCGGTGGCACAAACAATTCATCAATCTGAGCTCGTATGCAAAATATAGAGCTCTTCAAAGATTGGTATGGCAAGGGAAAAATGGGGTCCACAGTGTCCCACATACCATCCTAGTAAACACATGGGACCCACATGGTAGCTTGACACTTGGCATCCCTCCAATGGCCTCCTAAAACCTGCACAAGCAAACAAGAGACAAACAACATTTGGTTATAATTATAAATTTAATATATAGTTATTAAGTTAACCATATAATAATAAAAATAAAAGAAAATAATATATATTAACTAAATTCAAAAAAAAAGTTAATATATATCAACCAACCATATGATAAAATTAATAGATATGGATTTCAAAAATCAAAGTCAAAATCCATATATGTATATAACCAATGGATTGGTTTTATATTTTAAAAGTTATGATGGTTATTAAAAACAAACTTTATTCTAAAAGGGGGTCATATTATGATTTATGAAAACCAACATAATGAACCAACTCCACGGAATATGCAAACTGCAGCCACGTGACTTTCATGGGAGCTGAGTTATATTAAAAGTTTAAATATAACTAAAGGGTGATCTCACGTGAATGCTAAAAGGAGTATGGTTAAAACCAACCGTTGCAAATCCCAACGAAAGTCAAGGGTTGTTGCAATGTATATGGTTATAAAACATAGTAAAAGGTTATGTAATGGTTCCATGCCCAAAAGTTATACGATTCCCAATACAACGCATACATGCTATGGTTGTGGAGGTTGGTAAGATATGGTGGATTGAGGGAGCCACGTGGTGGTCCCGCCCCACATAAAATTTAAACAACGCAAAAGCTTCTATGTGCCAATATGTTAGCCCATGGAATCCGTAGGCTTTGGGGGAATGGGTGAGTGCGGTCCTGTGGAGTACAGGCCCACTCCCCACTAAAACCTTAAAAATATATATATTGTATTAAATTGGTATGAAGTTGGTAAATTTAAAAATGGGTTGGGTAAAAATAAAACATAACCACCTCATGAAATAATCCGCCTTCATTATTTAAAGTCATTCCTTACCATTTGACAAGGAAGGGAGATAAATGGGCACAGAGTTCGAGACCAGGTGGTGGAACCCTGAGCAGTTTAGAAACACTGGTGGAACCTTATTTGAGCATCATTTTTGTAGGTGGGTGATTTTGGTCCAGACTCAAAATTGGGCAAGTCTTATATGGATTTTACACCTCTCAGCGACGGGAATCCATTAGTGGTGTCAGTTTCTACAACAGAGCTCTCCAATTTTCAGGCACTCTTTGTGATGCAAGAAAGTGTTCCCTCTGTGGGTAGAGGCAACCCATCTAGCCCTAGAGTGGGTCTAGTCACATCAAAGACAAAACAACAATTGATTCCCTTAAATAGTCATCATTGGAGGCCTACCTCAAACCGGTGGTTGATGAAGTTCCGTTGCACTGCTCCAGCTTCTGTTTCCTTCTCCTTAATGAGCAATTAACCCTGAAACAACACAAGAAAACAACAAAGCATGTAACCGAGAACAACAACAATCTATTTACTCATAAAGTCAAGAAATCATGAGCTATCAAGTAAATTACATACAAGACATAGGAATCATCATTGATTGTATTAGCAATAAATCAGGAGCAAAGCTTCCAACCAAGTCTTGGCGTTGCAAGCCTTCTCAGGGGGTCCATCCATTATGTTTCTCAAGGCATTCACTCTTCTAGGAAAGGTCTCCCAACATACAATATCTCTCTCTCACTCATAATATTTAATACAAAATTAAGGGCACTCCACAACCTCTCACAAGATATTAACAATCCCACACTTGTCACACTCACACTAGCTATCAATCAAACTCAAAAGCAATAGCAGCACTGCCCCAACCAAAAAAACTAGCAGATCATAGCAAAGATGAGTGCTTTTATAGGAGAAGGATTCTCCATGAAATGAGGGAGAAAGAGCTCATCCTCAAGGAAGGTAGTACAAAATACGGAACTACCAATCCAAAGGGGGAAAGGTGACCCAAACTGATCCAACGACCATGTCTAGAGACATCCAGAAGGCTGACTATTGGAACAAATTCGCCCGATATGGATCGTCGATAGCTGCAAACTAAGTCTCCGCGACGACATCGCTAGGAGGAAATGCACACAGACCCATGTTTCCTATTTATAACTCATAACCTCGCGCCGGGTCTAGAAATCCAACCATCGTGGGAAACAGATGTATGCCTATGATGGAGTTTTGATGAGACCGTTTATGACATGGGATCGTCGCATATATTAAGGATTGACTTGCGACGAGGCAGAAACTTAGGGAATGAGGGTCAATTTGCAGCATCAAAGAGCATTTTCTTAATATTCTTATATCAGTGGGAAGATATGAACATGTTAATTTGACACATGAAACAACAGAGGGACTGAGATGAGGATAGTGATAAATTACTGTGTAACATATTCCCCCTAAAGCATGAAGGCCGAGAGAGTGGGAGGAGCGAAATGCTTTACGAAACTATCTGAATTGGAAAACCACCTCGAAGATCCTACAGGTGCAAGTACAACTGATATCTGTGATAGTGAAATACATATAGTCTAGGCATGGGCACAACCATCCAAAAGACATATGAGACCAGGACTGTGGTATGGATGCAACCATCCAGTTGACAAGGCCATGATAATGATAAAGGTATGGTTGCAACCATCCATGAAGACTCAAGCATGGTTGCAACCATCCATCAAAGAGTCATATATGTAATCACGAACCAATCGACAAAGACTGAACATATGCAATCTTAGTTTGGGGTCTTGAAACTCAACCGATCATAATACAATTTCTAGAATACGAATAGATGTGGTGGGGTCGAGCATGATAGAAATTCGCTTTATTACCTGTCAATGATGAAAACCATTAACAAGCATGAGAGAAACCACCAATAATTCCAATGGCTCTTAAGGTACTGTCCAGTACAATCTGCTAAGTGTGAAAAATGAGCTGAAGTAGAACACTCGTGGAATCACCCAATCAAAGACCAATGATGAAAGTCTATTGTCACATGCGAAGAACTTTCCATTGAGGCATATAAGCTACAAGGTACCGAAGGGGATCTCTAGATCAGTCTCTTGGATAATGAGTTGGCGTTGACAAGATACGATCCGTCCCAAGAGGGCCATAATGTATCCCCCATCAATGACACGGGACAAGGAACAAGTGGTAGATGGTGAAGCAGAGTATCAGAGGAGGAGGTAAGGGTGTAAACTATAGAAGGATTATACTCTTAAACATATCGGCATCACAACTCTGGAATGTGGCAGCATTTTGATACCAAGGGATCAGAGGCTTGATGGAGACAACATGGATCAAATGGAATGAGGAAAAATGACAACCCAAAACCCCGGAATGCCAAATGACGATGTGTGGATGTCCCAACCTGATAAGAAGAAAAAGTGTCGATGTCCAAGAGTGACTAACTGCCGCAGGTAACCAATGACGACTTCCTTCCCCCACCATTGCTAGCAAGTACCCCAATTATTTTTTGAAGACAAGCTTGAAGGGGATAGCATATTCTCGTAATATAAGTTTGACCTTTCGATGAATCCAACCTAGTGATAGTTTAATGATCCCTAGGAAGGAGATGCTCGAGTCTCGTCACGGTGACGAGTCCAATGTCATCAGGGTTTAACAAGTCCGACATAGGTAAAACTCGGAGTCTTTTTCATGTTTAGAGAGTTTGAAAAGGACACAAAAAATAAAACTCCAGGGGGGTCCATTTTCATAAATTTGTGTCCCTCAAGCCCAAAAAAGTATAAAATAATACTTGAGAGAACCACTTGACCATTACTATTAAGGAGTATTTTTCATAATTAGTGGCCTCAATCCAAAAAAGTAGAAAAAGCGATCAAAGACATGTCGTTTTGTAACCAATATCGAACTTGAAATGACAAAAGTCTGGCAATCTTTTCACGTTTATACGGTCAGAAAAGAGTTCAAAGTGGACAACCTTTTATTTCATTTAATGGGTCAAAAGGAATAACTCGACAATATTTTTGTCTTTTAAGTTAGAAAAGAGCTTAAAGAGGACTTTACGGACCAAGTGTATATGGATCATGACACATACTAGCCATCCATGTTTCTGCACAAAAACATTACACCATAATATCCATTCGACATAAATACATAATACATGTGGAAATTAGGGAAAAACTCAAAACCCTAATTAAAAACCCAAAATAAACGGAAAAAACCCTAACCTTATAGTGTAAAACTCCAATTTTTTGAAAAAAACACTATAAAAGGAGGGTATGGTAATTTTATTTTTTACATTTACATTGTGAGTTTTTATCTTTGGTGTTTTGGTGTGCAAACCTGAGCGAATCTCTAATCTCAATTACGGCACCAACAATCCATGGTTTTGCCGGAGACATTCACCAAGTAAGTAATCTTCCCTTTGCACTGCATTTCAATATTTTTTTCATTCAATTTGGTATTAGGTAGGTGGTTTTAGGTGGATTTTCACATTCAAATCCACCTCTTGTTCATCGCACGAGATCCGCTTGGGTTAGCGACAGTCGAGCATGGTAACACGTACCACCATCGGGATCATCACGAGAGATAGATGTACTCTCGCAACGATCTCAAGAAAAATGAACTATTGACCTCAAGCAATCGCCGTTGTTTGGAAAACAGCCGTGACGGCACCGTGAAGTTGAAATTTTTAATAATTTATGGATTTAAGCTCATGAAAAGGGTTCTAATCCATTTTTCCTTTGACACAAGGCAACATGGCATTTGTGTGGCAGGAAAGAGCTCATGATATCAACAACGATCAAACTTTTAACAATCTCGGGTGCCAAAGAGTTTTACTTGCATGTGAGTTGTTGAAATTCTTCCTCACTCCACATCTTCGAGCACAACTTGATTTGCTAGAGTTGTTAATCTGCTCTTGGAACAAGATGGATAGGAAGTTCGTCATCTGGGGCAAAGAGATTGAATTTGATGCTACGAATATATATTTCTTGATTGGGTTGTCTTGTCATGGTGAGAGGCCAATCTTAGTGGGCCAACGAGTCATCGGTGAGTGACTAGACATGTTGATAGCATAGGTGTGCCCAAGAGCACACAAATCAAACTCTAGCGGGAAATTACAGATCCTGATAGTGGAATACTTGAATCTTCACTCAATATTATTCATGGTGATGAGAACAGTGGGCTCTCAAGCCCAACACGAGTCAACAAAGACTCGCTTTCAGTTAGCTCTTGATTGCCTTAACCAGACCATGTTCAATTGGGCCAAAGTAGTGGCTAGTAACATGAAGAGGCACCTCACAAAGTGTCGTCGTAGGGAGGTGAACCAGTTTGGATACAAGTCTATTTTGATCCCGCTCATACTGGAGCAGGTGCTGTCTCTTCAATTGCAGGACATGGACTTAGACAGACTAGGACCACGGAAGACCCACATCACCCATTGGGCACATGTTATGCCTTGAGGGGGGTGGCGGTTGACCGATATCATGGGGGACACTATTCTGAGAGTGGCTAGATCACCAGACGATCTTTGTTGAGGATTGGCCATATGCAGGCATGGACTTTCACGAAGACCTCAACATGATTCTTCTTGTTGTCGAGCAGTGGGATGATGGAGGTAAAATGCTTGATCGAAACAACACACTATTTTTGTGTTTTGTTTTTTATGATGTTTTTGGATTTTATCATGCATATGTCTTAATGACGTCTTGTATGTTACTTGTAGATGTGGAACTAGAGAGGCTTGTGGGAATAGCTCCTGAGGCATAGAGGGATCCAAAAGGCATTGAAAAGCTGGCCTTGGCTCCTCCAGTTGGCAATACAGTGGAAGAGGTAGCCTGTAACCTTGAGGGCCTGATGGACGGGATCCTGGATTACAGGGGGATCAAAGAGGTCCCAGTAGAGTACTAGATACATACAGTTGGAGTTATACCTAGGGTGCATAGACTCTTGAGACGAGTTGCACGAGCAGTGGTCTACTACAAAGAGCATAACCCACCGCAGTAGATACCTAGGCTTTACTTTCTGCTGATTTTTGAGAGACATGTGTCTCAGATGTATTGGACACAGACTCTATTTTTCACATACACACTTATTTTTTGAGCACCTCGGTGCACCACACACACTATAATATATATTATATTATATATATATATATATATATATTATTATATATATATATATTATTATTTATATATAATTATATATATATATAGTATATATATATACATGCTATCTTATGGTTCATTATTATGTTTAAATTCTTTTGTATGATATTTGATTACATGTTGCGTAAATGTCTGTCTAATACATGATTTGCTAATGCATCAGTTAATGTGTTTAATCTTCTTGGAATTTGTTGATATGTAATAAAATCAAAATTTTGTTCCAATAATTTAACACGTAAATACAACCTTAAAATCCGATGATCTTAGATGGAATAATGCCTGTTAAGTTGGTGGACAACAAGTTGAGAATCCAGATGCACAACCAATGCACGAATATCGAGGCTAACAACCTTAGTCAGTAATTCAATGACAACGCTATATTCAGCGACATTGTTTGTGGTGCAACCAAGACAAACACCCTGAAGGTCTACTAACTCACTGTGAGGATGATAGATTACCCATGCCACAGAGGAAAGGTTCCGGGTACTACAACAGGAACCATGAGCGAAACTAATGTAAGGTGTAGCAGACATCTGCAAAGAAGTAAAACGACACAATAAGAAGAAATTATGCCTATACACCAAGCCATACAAGCAAACACACATGCTCAATACACACGTATCTACAAATCAAATGCATGAGATTCATGCATAATATTTCTTTAGATAAAGCCCATTTAGGGGCTTATCCAGAGGATTCCCTTCGTAATCGATCAGCTCATAGGCCCCTTTCTGTAAAACACGCTTCACAATGTAAGGCCCATGCCACATAGGCTCAACTTTTCTTGCCCCTAGCTTATCATTCGCTTGATCATAGAGCAGGACTAGGTCTCCCTCAACAAAAGAATAAGGATGAACAGTTTGGTCAAAGTGAGTTTTCACTCTCTTCTTCTGTGCTTCAATGACTAGAGAGGCTAGTTGACAGGTCTCATCCAAGTGCTCTAGGTAAAGAAGACATTCTTCTACAGGAGTAGTGTTTGGTAGAAATTTGATGGCTAATTTAAGCGAAGGGATCTCACACTTAATCAGAAGGGTAGCCTCCGTATCGTAAACTAATTGGAACAGGGTGAACCTGATGGCATCCTTCATGGAAGTTTTGTAGGCCCATAAGGCAGAAAAAAACATCAGATGCTAGTTGGACTTGTGCATGCCAATGGCGAATTGAAGCATCATGACCAAAACTTTGTTGACAGCTTTTACTTGGCCATTAGCCTGAGGATAATACGACATTGAACTATCATGCTGCAAGCCTAGCTAGGTTGTTGACTCAGTCATCATATGATTACATAAATGAGAACCATAATCGGTGACGATAGCCTAAGGGACTTCGAATCATGAAATGGCATGATTGAATAAAAATTACATCGTTGTCTTACCATCATTAGATAGTGTAGGCATCACCTCGGCCCATTTCATGAAATAATCAATGGCAACGATGATATACCCATGCCCCCTGGCCAAGCGAGGTTTACATGTCGTATAATCAATGCCTCATTTGGCAAAAGCGCTAACGATAATAACAGGGTGCAAAGGAGCCGGAGGCGCACACATCTTCCATTGGTAGATTTGGCACGCATGACAAGAGCGGATGGCAAGAACTCAGTCCTTGAAAATAGATGGCCAAAAATAACCAGCACGGAGGATTTTATGAGTAGTAGCATATCCGGACATATGACCACCACAAGTGCCAGAGTGGCAATCATTCAAGACTCATTTGGCCTCCTTAAACGTTAGACAATGGCAAAGAATGGGGTTAGCACCAACATGGTACAGGGTGTCCCTGATAATGGGATAGGGTTGAGAATTATGGCGAATATGTCGTTGAGCATCCTTAGATAAATCAAGATGAAAGGAGGATGTCTGAAGGTAGACAATAATATCCCCGTACCATGGATCGAGGCTGCTAATCAAGAATAGAGGCTCATCCGGAATATGGTCCTTGGATCTAGAGGAAGTGGTTGCAGATGGTAGGGAGCAGAGCAACTCAGTGAAAACAAGGGATTTCTTGGACTTGGCTATAGTGAACTCCAAGTCAAACTCTTGAAGGATGACAATCCACTTTGAGTACTTGCCCCTGAGTAACTGATGTGACAGGATGTACATCATTGGGTTGCAGTCAGAAATCACCGTCGTGGTGCACAACAATATATAGTGACGGAAACGTTGGATGGCATTAACAGCAGCCAAGGAAAACTTCTCGACATAAGCATATAGTGTTTCTGTATAGATTAGATTATGGCTGAGATAGTAGCAATGTGCTCAGTACCATCATCATCATCTTGGACTAGAACCATGCCGATAGTGCTATCGATGTCGGCTAAATAAATTGTATAGTCACAACGATAATTAGGCAGACATAACAACGGAGCAGAAACAAGGAGTGCTTTGAGCTACTCGAATGACTCTTGTGCAAAGGTATCCCAAACAAAAGGGGTATCATGTTTTAATAACCATGTATATCCTTTGGCCACTTTAGCATAGTTTGGAATAAAATGGCGTAAACAATTTTATTTACCTTGCAAACCCTATAATTGGTGCAAAGAAGCAAGGGGAGGAAGATTCAAGATGGCTTCAACCTTAAGGGGATCTAGGTGGATGCCCTCTTTGGAGAGGACAAACCCAAGAAGTCTATCCGATTCAACATAGAAGACACATTTATGTGGATTAAGGCGAATACGATAGTGTCGACAACGAAGAAAGATTCCACGAAGGTGTTTTGGATGGTCTTGACAATTTACTAAATGAGTCGGAAGGTCAACGAGGTAAGGTTATACAATGTGCCAAATATCATGAAATGCATAAAACATTGCATGTTGGAAGGTAGCACTGGCATTTTTTAGACCGAAAGGAAGTTTATTATAGGTGAAAGTACCCCACAGACAGATGAAGGTGGTCTTGTGTTGATCTGTGGGCGATATATTGATTTGATTGTAACTAGAGAAATCATCCATAAATGAATAAATCTCACTCCCCACACACTCATCAATGAGCTGGCTAATGAAAGGTGTCGGGTAGTTATCTTTGGGACATGCATGATTCATGTCACGATAATCAACAGATACCCTAATAGTGCCTAGTTTCTTGGTCACAGGGACAATATTAGAAACCGAATGTGTAAGCGGGATAAGGTAAATAAAACCAGCTTTAAAAATATTTTCAACCCTTACTTTGATAGCGGCAGCCTTTCGGGGGTGCACGGGGCGTAAACACTATCGAATAGTTTTAGTACCTGGATACGTAGGTATTTCATCCACCATGATGCGAAGATCGATGTCGGGCATATTTTCATACGACCAGGCAAAAACATCATGAAATTCTCGAAAAAGACCAGTATAAAATTGAGTCGCCTCCGGAGTATAGGTTTCTCCAATGTGAATGTGCTTGACAACCCCTAGATTAACAAAGATGTCAATAGGTTGAGTTTGAGTTATGTTCCCCATATTGCCCTAAGAGAAAACTTGATGGATTTGAATAGGTGTCTAAAGGGGTTGGGAGTGGACACAGGAAGCAAACCGCTCAAGACAACTAAGCATAGCCCCATAGGTAGGGAGAAATGAGGAACGATGGTGATGATCAGACCAAGCGGGTTCCTAAGAATACATAGTCTCGATAATCACTTCATTCGAAGGAAAGACTTCCTGTAAGGGGTCCGAAGAAGCGCCATCTCCAAGCCAAGGAGATTGGACATACGAGTCGAGAGCCCTACTCAAAGGAGTAGGTTCAGGAAATGAAGCCAATGCAGAAACAATTTCAACGTAGTTGAGCTCAATAGGACTCAACTGCATGACATCAACCCAAGATTCTACCTGGTCAGTGGGAGGAAGAACCCATGGATCAGAACGAACATAAATCATATTGACGGGAGCGATGTTGGGAGGTGGGAGTGAAAAAACACCCATAAGGGTAGGATCTTTAAAAAGTCCAACACCCACACTCTCATATGGAATGGAGGTATGCTCCAAAAAAGGTAGATTGCCATCAGAAGAAGAGGAAGCGAAGAAGGACAACTGGTCTACCGTGACAATCTTCCATTGATGGGGAAAGTGAAGGACATGAAATAGATATGAAGCCACGGCTCGCAAGGCATAGGTCCAGCTTCGTCCTAAGAGGAGGTTGTAAGTCAAATTGGCATCAACAACTTCAACTTCAACTTTGACCATCTTCCCTTCGAGAGTAATAGGTAGACGTTGGAGTATACCATTAGGATGAGAATCTCTCCCATCGAAAGCTTCCAAGGTATTGGTAGATGGGCTCAAGGTTGGAGAACTGATAGCCTTCCAACAAGCAACATACATGATGCAAGTAGAAGCGCCTTCATCAATAACAATACGGTGAATAGCCTTAGAATTGATGATGACTTGAATAAGGAAATCTATTTGGTGAGGTGGTCTTGGTACATGATTTTCCAGGTCAAAAGTAATCAAATTTGAGTCAGCCGGGTCAATGCCACCGATGGTTGATAGAAACGACTTCCTCTGGGAGGGACAGCTCTGGAGGACCTCCAATGTAGACATAGCCGAAGGACCTTGGGCTAACTCCTCAACGATGCTATAATGCTAAGTAACACGAGCATTAGGGTTGTAAGAAGACTTCCAGAGCACTCCTTGAGGAGGAGGTCAAATGACCGACTCAGTACTAGGTCACTCGATATGGAGCAGACCCAAAATGGATGGATGAGTACTAGAGGGGACCTCAGTTTCCTTCTCCGCAGGTGAAGGATCATCTTTTGATTGTGTAAATGGGAATCGTCCCAGCCATAAAAACTTGAGAGCCGAAGGGGGAAGAGGATTGAGATGGATCAGCCACCATTTGAGTTTTTTGCGAGGAAGAAGGTTCTTTGAGCACAATAGGAGTCCCAGGGGCACCTTTTAACAAGCGACTAACTTCAGACCGTCTTGGGCAATCTTTACTATAGTGATCCTCGTCACAAATAAGACAATGATACTTAGGCTTGCGCTTGGTACCTTCCTCGGCTGGAGGCTTAAGGGGATCCTGTTTAGGTTGATCAGCTTTATTCTTTCCCTTTCCCTTCTTCTTACCTTTCAAGGTTTTGTTCGCCGACGTGGACTAAACAGTGTTAACCTCGAAAGTTTTACCAGAATTGGATGAAGCTTGAGAAGCATTTTCAATTGGAGCATTAGATTTTTGCTTCGCAGGGTTGGCATGAGCCTTTCAAGAGGATGTGTTAACAGAACCTATGATGCCATCAACAGATGGCATTGACAGAGCTTGGGAAGTTTCGGGTCACAGAGCATCTAGAAAATAATCATATAACGTACTAGACTGGGAGTAAACCAAGTTAAGGTATTCAGCATGTGCAATGACCTGCTCTTTAGTTACACATGCCCCCATAGCAATGTCCCGAGCTATCGGACTGACAAACGAAGTTGTAAACCAGTCGGTCAGAAGCTAGTTGGAGATCCAGAACTTAATTAAACGACGACGATGTCTCCATTCATGGATGTGATCAAAGATATGCGTAGTTGTGTTCTATTTCAAAGATGTTAGGAGGTGTGTGCCCATTTCATATCGAATCGGAAACTGAAATGAGTTAAAAATGCCATAGAAAGCGATTTAAAGTCCTGAAAAGTTCCACAAGCTAACTCAATATACCATTTTGCAGTAGAGTCACTGAGAGTCCATCGGAATAGGCGGAGCTAGACTGAATCATCAAGCCATGAATTCAATGAACACCATAGATGATAGGTGATGACATGAGCTTGGGGATCCTCTCTAGCCTTATTCTCGAATTTGGGACAATCACTGGGAATCTTAGTTGGAACCCATGGCCAATACAGATTATGAAGGATAGGATCATTGGTCCGTTTGGACACATCTGGTAATTCCAACATCGCCAAAAAGGGTAATTGAGGGTTGAAGGACATCTAAGGCTGTGGGTAAGAAATAGCACCAGAGTTCCATCGAGTTCCCAGTTGCCCCCATTGATTTTGTCCAGATGGATTTGGCCCGTAAGGGTTTTGTCCATAGGGGTTATAGTTGTAACTAGACAGCTGACCCTGGATTTGACCCCCTGCATTCCCCTAATTACCAACCTGACCCACAAGAGCAACATATGGTTGCTGAAAATCCTGATAAGGGTTAGCCTATGGTTGGTGGTAATTTTGGTATGGGGAAAATTGAGTTTGCCCTTGGGGTTGCTGGAAACCATAAGGTGGCTGTGCTCCAAATTGAGCCTGGGGGCCAGGCTACATTTGATGAGTAGGTTGGGTTTGGAGCCCAACTTGAGTTTGAAGACCGGATTGGGTCTTGAGCCCGGGTTGGGGCTAAAAACCGGGTGGAGCTTGAGAAGCAATAAGCATTTGAGTGCCCGATTGAGGAGTCCCAGATTGATGTCCTTGGGAGAACTAAGGCTGAGCCATTTGGCTAGAAGGTTGACCTGGCTGAGATTGAGGTTGACCCATTGACCTAGAAGGTTGAGCTTGCTAGGTATTAGGTTGACCTTGCAGGGCCGAGGGTTGCCGTGACTGACCAAATGATTGAGTAAACTGGACAATTGGTTGGCCTTGTTGGACCTTAGGCTAGCCAATTTGTCTAAAGGGTTGACCTGTCTAGATAGTGGGTTGGCTGTGCTGAATGTGAGGTTAACCGATTTGCTAAGAAGGGTAGCCTTACTGGATACCAGGTTGGCCTTGTTGCATGTAAGGTTGCCCCAAATTACCAGAGGGTTTCCCGAAACATGTGAAAGATGAACCATTGAAGGCTTAAGGTTGTCCCAGGAAAGGTTGTCCTTGTGGGCCGATAGGTTGCCCCAGATAAGGTTGACCATAATATGGTTGTTCGTGAGGTGGCTGCCCGTATCACGGTTGACCTTGATAGGGTGGTCCCTGAACACTTGAAGGATGTGCTTGGCCACCATGATAAGTGGTGGTATCCCAAGCAACAGATAACGGAACCAAGACCTCAACTGCAAGTTGAGGTGGCATAGGTCCGAGATGATAAATATGAGTTCCTCGAGAATCATAAACGGATTTTGTGGATCTAGATTATAAAGAGCTTCGAAATATTGATCATATGCCCCCTTGCTGGAATGGGACCAGAATAAGGTGGGGTACTCAGGGTAGGATTAACAAATCCATATGTGGATGCCAACAGACCACTATTTGGAGGACCAGTTGAAGGTCCAGCAACAATGGTCACAACTGAGGATGCAGTGACGACACTGACAACGGGGGATGAAGAAGCCACACAAATGGTTGGAATAGTCGGAATAGATGTGACAATCACATTGTGAATCAGGGGCATAAAAGGCTCTGAAGTCAGAGTGAAGGTATGAGACCACATGGAACTCGTAAAGGGAGATCTAGAACCCATGATATTAGCCAAAGCATTATAGCATAGAGGCAACATGATACCAAGAGAGGTGACATGAAAGGGTGAAGTTTCTGTAGATATAGGGATTTCACCGCTTGCCATACAGGTTTCTTCACCAGAGACGGGGTTTGTCTCATCCATGTCGGAGGAAGACATCAGGACTGAAACACCAAGAGGAGTGACGGGAAAGTCTTATTTAGAAGGATCCCAAATGGGGTTCCAATGAATATCGTAAGACTCATCTTTTGGAGCACGAGAGTTAAGCGGTTGGATAATTGGAATAATAGGAAGAGTATCACTAACAACTAGTACCTCGGAAGTAACAAAACATGGAGATCCTTGGTCACTTGGAATGGGAGACGGGATCAGTGATTCCGCGAGGATGATTTAACTCAAAAAACCTAGGGAAAAATAACGAGTAAGGAAATTAACCCTACGCAAAATAAAACATAAACAGGACCTAACAAGGCAAATGTGAACGTGGCTGAATGAATTTAAGACACAGGAACAAAACTTGACATTTTCATCTTTAGAGAGTCGAGAAAAGGACGAAAAGATGACTCTAGTCACCTTCGAATATTTAATGATCCTGAAAGGACAAGTGCTTAGGTGAACCTTTTCTTTTAAGGAGTTTGAAAAGGAGTGAAAGTGACTACTCTGGAGAACTAGGCAAAAGGTTTACCAAACAACCCATAAAACTGCATATACACCTTAGCGATCATATGAAAGCCAAGGACTTTCCGTAAGATAGTCAATCTTCCCAAATTCTGTGTTTGTTGCATTACGGTTTGTAAGGCGGCAGACACGGCTTCCTAAGGATATAGAATGATAACCTAGTGGGGTCTCCCAACATATACTCAACGGTACTAGGAGTGCAAGTCCGTACTAGTAGCTATTGAGTCACACAACGAGGAATCACCCAACCTTAAGTGAAAGCAATAGTGACTAGGTTTGTGGGTCATTCAATGTAGTTTCATTTGGGTGATCATCATATTCTGTTACAATTATAGAAGTTTTTATAGAAAGGTGCAAGTCTATGTCTTAGAAAGAAAATATGATGTGTTTATTATATTTACAAAAAATATAATTGTGGTAGAAAAGAGAATATATGATAATAAAATATTTATAAATGCATAATGGAGGCAAGTTCACATTTTTATATTTTGAAATATATTGAAAATAAGCTAGGACTGAAAGACATAAACACATTATGTGCACTCCCTAACAAAATGAGGTGGTAAACCACATGAAAAATACACTTCTAGAAAGAGTAAGTACCATTCCTAGCAATGAAAATTTGCAACAAGAGTTATGGAAGAAGCAATAATTATTTATTATTATTTTTTAAATAAATCATCATAGAATACAATAGATTGTAAAATTCCCAAAGAGGCGTGGACGTAAAATTCCTAAAGAAGAAAGGATATGTGATCCTTTCAATTATATAGATTTAATAGTTTTTAGTTGTGAGTCTTATTCTTGCTCACAAAAATCAATGTTGTAAGTTACACTTTCGATTGCTAAGGGATATATATTGTGGTATGATACTTGTTGGGTGTGGAGCATGATTATTCAGAGGTCTTTGTTTCTGCTAGATGTATACCCCAGGAAGTTTGTACACCCCTCCATGTAGGGGGGTGTGGGGGGGACTTGTCCCCCCGCCCCCCCCCTCCCCCCCGAGGATTCGGGGGGGCTGATCCCCCTCAGCTGGGGGGTCCACGGGCAACAGTCCCCTGGGGGGGTTTTGGGGGCAGCGCCCTCGAAGCTAAAAAAAAATGTAAAATTGCCTTGTAAAAGTATAGTAATTTCTAGTCAATCTGGGCCATTCATTAGGCGGATGATCTGATGGTAGAACTTATGTCTAGTTTAGGGTTTTTTGCTCTAGAAGGAAACCCCTCTCGTTGTATGATGGCATTGTATTTGAGGTTGTGTAATAGATGTGTATTCTCTAAGTGAGAAACAAAGAGGTGAGACTGTGAGAGAAAATAGAGGATATTACATCGAATCTACTGTATGTTGTGTCTCTTCATTTTTTTGGATAATAGAAGGTAAGGACTGGCTGTTCGGGGTGGACGTAACCCAAACTGGGTGAACAACGTATATCTGTGTCTATCTTGTTTTATTTGTTTTCTGTTTTTATATTTCTACAATATTTTATGTGTTCCATTGCTCCATATTATATAATTTTCTAACACTACTTCCCACAAAAATTTCATTGGAAAATATTAATATTTGATGAATCTTACTCATTAAATCATATATTGTGAAAGTTGATTTGAAAGAAGGAAAAACACCACTAAATCAAGAAATTAAGTTATATACTCAGTTGTCTACAAAAATTAGGATGAAAGAAGAATCTTTTGATGATAAATAATCTATGGATGCTAACAATATTCACGAAAAAGAATAAATTATAAAACCAACACTAAGAAGATTTGCATGAGACATAAATCCTCCTCAAAGGTGTATTTATTTTATTTCATCTAATGATTTGATTACTAATGATGGGTAACATTTTTTTTGTCATGATGTAATAGAGGATATAAATAATGCTAAATGGACTATGAAAATGAAAGAAGATATGGATGCCTTAGAGAAACAAAACTGAGGAGCTAGTAAAACTTCCAAAATATAAAAAAATTGTTGGTCATAAGTAAGGTGTTGATGATAAATATGAAAGATATAAAGCTAGTCTATAGTAAAGGGGTATTCCTGGATGGAAGTTATTGACTTCCATGAGGTCTTTTAACCAATTTTTAAGTTTGTTTCTATCTATATGTATTACCACTAGTTTATTTTCTTGTTATTTAGTTAGAGCAGTTGGATGTTTAAGCAATATTTGTAAATGGAAAATTGGATGAGGAAATACACATGGAACATCTAGAAGTATTTGTTTACCATTATAAAATTATGTTTCTTTTCAAGTTCAAGAATTCGTTCAATGGCTTATCGCCAATAACTGTACAAGAAGTTTGATTCCCTCATGATGAGCTAGAATTATACTATAAGTGAGTATTACCATTCTATTTACTTCAAACGTTTTAATGGCATATTCATTAACTTAGTGTTATATGTTGAAAATATGATTTTTGAAAGAAAAAACACATATGATATCAGCAAGCTAAAGGCTCAATTAGATAGGAATTTTATATGAATATCTAAGAAAACAAATATTGGGCACAAAAATACATTGGGATGGGAAAAGTGGTAAGTTCAGTTATCACAATAGAAACATGTGGAAAACATACTCATGAAATTCAACATGAATAATGTGAAGCATATAAAATTCCCATTTTAGGATTTCTCTATGTTTATTTCCTAGTAGTGATGAAGAACATAATTAAATGTCCCATGTACCATATGTTATTGCAATAGAAAGTTTAATGTATCTGATGGTTTGTACTAGACTAGATATTTCACATGTAGTGGGTGTTGTTAGTAGAAACATGGTAAACCTAGGAAGATAGCATTGGAATGTAGTGAAATGGGTGGTTTGATAACTTAGAGGCACAAGTGATTAATTCATTACCTTTAATGGTTTTGGTGATTATGTATGTGGTTATGCTTATTCAATTTTTCCATTTAATTTGGATGGGAGAAGTTCTACTTTAGGTTATGTCTTTCCTCTTATAGGAGGATCTATTAGATGTGTGCCAAAGTTAACAGAATAAAAAAATAGTGGATAAATAACTAGTTGCTTTATGTAGTACTAAGGTTAAATATATCACAATCTCACATGCATCCAAGTACATAACTTGGTTGAAGGGTCTTTAGGGTGAGTTTGAATAATACATAATGATGTTAATGTAATTTATAATAGTTAAGGTGTTATCTATTGGCTACCAATCCAACTCCTCATAGTAACATTACAAATATGTATATTAAGTGCGATTTTACCAAATAGGTTATTAATTGAGGTGGAGTAAACCTTAAAAGTGTCCACAATCAAGGAATTTGTGTAGACATGTTTACATAAGCAATATTGTTAAAGAAGTTGCAATGGTGTTTTTCTTCTCTTGGCTTATAGGAGAGGTGATGAAATAGATTGGTTGAGGTATGCTGTAAATTTTTGTTATGGTCGAGATTATTAAAATTCATGACAAAAAATAAAAGTGATTGAAATCCAAAATTCACTTGAAGCAAATATTGAGTACTTCGTAGAATGAGTGGAAGTTCATGTAACCATTATAATGGTTCTAATTTAGGTACATATATGTATCTTGAGAAATTTATTTTAGTTTCAAGCCTATTGTAATATACTTCTTGAGTAATAAAATACCATACATTTCCTCATGGATGTTTCCTTACCCATTGTCAAGGTTTTTCCATATCAATATTGTGTTTTCTATGTGCTTCCATGGTGTCTTAACTCACTTTTTCTCTACATTTATGATCAATTCAAGCTCTAAGATACCAACACTTTCTTGGGATGGCTTATAGGGAATTGTGAGCTTCATATTGATATGGTTTGGTATGCAAATGGGTTTTTCCTATTCGATCTTGAGAGTCAAGAAGATAAACATAAGATCATCATGTCTTGAGAATGAAGACATTAAAGATAAAATATTCATGTTTGACCCATATATTTTTCTCCCATTGGACCATTAATTTGGATGCAAATATGGAAATTTTGTCTACCCCTATCTATTTCATGCTTCCACACTTTCTCATTATTCACTAGGGTAAAGACACCTCAAAGCCATTGGAGACAAGTTGGGTCATTTCATATGTTAAGTCAAAATAAAGAATTTAATATATACTTGTGCCAAAATTTATGTGGAAGTGGATTTAAGAAAGACAAATTCATAAGGAATTCAACTTAATATGGAAGACAAAGACATCTTCAAGTCATGGATTATGAACATATTCAACAAAAATATAACATTTTACATAAATATGGAAATTTTGCAAATAATTGTCCAAGTAAATAAGAATCTCAACCACCTCTAAAGCAAATTCCCCCACCCCAAAACAACAATGATCGAGACATATTTAAAATAGTGATAGAAGGAACAAGAAGCAACAACCCAATGAAACTCAACCTACAAAGTCAAGTTTGAAACACAAAAATTATTTTGAAACCCTTGCAGATATAGAAGAAAAAGAGTAGGAAAACTCAAAAGAACTCAATGATTTGGAAGCTACTCCCCATGCTATTCCATCAAAAAAATACAAAGAGGAAAATTGGACAATTACTCCAAATAAAAAAGTTAGACAATTGCTCGAAATGACATGGACTAGACTTCAATGAAATTATTGAAATTATTACCACATCAATAGAAATAAATCAAAAATATAATTGAAAAATTAAAGACAATATTCATAATATTTTTTATTCTCCTTCCTTTATTAAAGAAATATTTGAATCCTTCCCCTTTATTAATTTTATGCGGATATTAATGAACCGAGGTTTCTCTCGTGAATAAATAAATGATCTTTTATGTTTTTTTTTTTTAACTTTGTAATCAATTTGCTACATTTTATTAGTGTAATCTTGGAATTGACATAAATTTCTACTCGCAAATGACTCTCTCTTGCATGTTTTGTGAAGAGAGGTGAGGGATTGATATAATAATCGAAGAAGTTGGTGTTTTTTTCTCATTTCTAATTTATTGGTTTGCTAACGAATGTGGTTTCTAAGAGTTTGTTAATATAAACATAAGTATTTGTTTTAAAAGATAAAAGTGAATATAAAAAATTAGAGTAGGTTTTTTGTCTTACAAATTAGGGGCTATATATATTAATTTAGTGTTTTTTCTTAGCTTTGACATTATATACTAATAACCAATTCTATGGTATACTAATAAAGTGATTGAAAGTACAAGATTTATAGTGTTTTCTACTTCATAATATTATTGCGATATGTAATTTTATCAATATGAATTAACAAAAAAATATTTCTATGTGGACCATGACTAAAATATTTTAATGTTCATGTTATAGAAAGCCAATTCCTTTCATTGTCAATATGGAGCTTACATCTAGATATATATTATATATTATATATATATAATAAGATGGATTAAGTTATATATATATAAAATTTAAAAAGAGGATAGAAATATTTTTTGTCATTAATATATTTTTAAACACTAGTTGGTCTATGTTAAGCATGGGAAGAATTCCATGCTTGGAGCATGAGGGACAAATGCAAGGAGCGTAACAATTGATTCATTGTTGATTTTTTAATATTAATTATGTTTTCACTACAAATATTTATGTACTTGCTAATAAAAGATAATTAATATTATTATATATATATATATATATATATTATATATATTATTATATATAAATTAAAGGAGGATAGAAATTTTTTGTCATTAATATATTTTTAAACACTAGTTGGTCTATGTTAAACATGGGAAGAATTCCACACTTCGAGCATAAGGGACAAGTACAAGTAGCCTATCAATTGATTCATTGTTGACTTTTTATTAATTATGTTTTGACTACAAATATTTAAGTACTTGCTAATCTAAAACATTATGCAAATAGTTTTTTTATTTTATTTTTGTGGTATATTAAAATTTAATTTTTGTGAAGCTTTATTGTAAAACTGAATTGAAAATATGTTATGTACAAAGAAAAAATTAAAATGTCATAAAAATCAAATTAGAATTAACTAAACTTGAATACCAAAATCAAGGGAAAAAACATATAACTAAAGAAAAAATTAAATATTGTTTTATATATTTTTCTACTTTAAACTCCTATTCTTATAAAGATATTTTAATATATATAATTCACACAAAATCTGGTATATTTTACCTTTGAATATTAATAACTAAGATATATGAAACAACATGAATATATTTTGTTAAAATAATGTCAATATCTAATTTACAATTAATAAATATTCATATGAACTTGTTAATTTTCTTTTTTTTACAAATTATGTGAGCAAATAATGCTTTTTTCTAATTACAAGTTAACAAAGAATACATCTTACTTTTGTAATTAGTCATATTATAACTTTTTTGACACACTAAACCGCTATACAATACATGTTATATATAAAATTTATATAAAGCTATATTTTAAATAGATATCAAAATATTTCATTATCACTTATATTCAAATATATATTTTTTTTAATATTAAAATTGTTAATTATGGCCCATCTTTTTCATATTACAATGTTTAAAAAGTATTAATATTATATATTAAAAATTAATAAAACAATTAAAAATACATCCTTACTCAATTAACCAACCATTCAAGGTTTTAAATTAAAAGCTGTAAATGTTTTGTTCTTAATTAAGATTGTATCCCTACATCATTAACTTTGCATATACCAATACATAAAAAACAATAACTTTCTGGCAAAATAAAAATCAATAACTTTCTGGCAAAATAAAAATGCACCAGAAAGATTATACTTACTCCCATAACAAAGAAAAACAAACAAATTGAAAAATACTTACTCCCATAACAAAGAAAAACAAACAAATTGAAAAATACTATCTTATTTAGCTGCAAGTACTCAAATTGAGGTTCTTTGAGCAAACAATAATTTGGGGATATATAACATAGAAAAACAAATTGAAAAATCCTATCTTGTTTAGCTGCAAGTACTCAAATTGAGGTTCGTTGAGCAAACGATAATTCGGGTATATAACTATAGATAAGAACTAAAGGGGGTTGGCATTACCATTTATTTATTTATTTAAAATTATTAAAAAAAACACTGAAATTGGTTATTCCCAGGTGAAAATAGGTAACAATCAAACGGACTAAGTACTCGAATTGAAGTTCGTTGAGCAAACAATAATTTGGGGATCTAACAATAGACAAAAACTAAAGGTGGCGGGCATCCCCATTTATTTATTATTTTATTAAAAAGACACTGAAATTGGTTATTCCCACGAGAAAATAGGTAACAACGGACAAACCCTGGGTACAACATTTTATGTAGCAAGTTAACTCATCTTCTAATTAGTATGCTTGTATTACACTAACTAACTAAGCCACCAGCCCAGGTTCGACCATCAGCAGACCTCGTCAATGAATTCTGCCATATACAAACAACATAAAACCATTAGTCCAAATAAAGAACGATATTCCTGTGCCATATTTGTCAAAACACAGACACACAAAATGAAACTTCCACTGAGGTCATATCAGAATCAAAGAATAATGAAAGGGACAGATGATTGGGGGGCATACTTAGAACAGTCGACATTAGGACTGATCGGCACGTTAAGGTCAGTGACCTTGCAGAGACCAGGGAGATTGGCAGCCTTCCCCAATTTGACACCAAATGAATTTGCTTGATTCTTCAGACAGTTACAAACAGCCTGCCTATCAGCGGTAGCCTTAACTTGAGCGTCTAGCCCCTTAATGGCAGGACAACAGGCGGCAGCAGGGGTGGCTGCATTTCCAATTAGGTATCCTGCGCATGGAGTGAGGGCACTCACTACCTGGTTGCACGATATGGTACCCTCAGTTGTCACAACACCCCACGCAGTCATCACTGCCACCACAAATCCAACTAAGAACACCGATTTGAGCAGCCCATTCCCAGCCATTTCTCACACCTCTCTCACTCAATCACAGGGACACACACAGAGAATATACGACTCAGCTCAAACCTGATGTTCAAATGCTCAGATGCAGATCAACCAGTTTATAAGGGTTTCCATTAAATAGTGGAAGGGCGTCATATAATCCAAGGCATGGTATCAAACGTCTCACAAAACCATATGCACCGCACACACGGTGGACTGGCCATCAACTTTTCTGGAAAATTTTGGCATGGTTGACTGCGCAAATAATTTGTCAGGCCATAGATTCGCTGAAACATCAGCACAGGGCAGTTGGATGATAGTGACCCTCTTGGCCAGTTGCACTACGGTATGTTCAGTGATGTTATGCAAGAAATTAATCAGTCCAAAAATTTACACTCTTGGCCAGTTGCAGCGCGGTATGTTCAGTGATGTTATGCAAGAAATTAATCGGTCCAAAAATTTACTGTATTATATTTCTTTCAAATCTTGTCGAACCTTTCCTTTGAATTTAACTAACTATATTTCCACAAACTTATTATATTATTTTCCTTTTAATTTTAGCTTTGTTGAAAGTTATAGTCAGTGGATAGAAATTTTGGAAATAAATTTGAAAACTAATTTACACCACCAGAGAGGTCTGACCTGGATGGAATTTGACAGGGAAATTGTCCATTACAGCAGGGACGAGCATATTTCAAAGTCGCAATCTACAGGGATGCCGACTTTGGTCACAAAGAGATGGTGAGAGCATGCCCGTGAACAATTTCGTCTCACGGGTATCATCGGCGACAAAGAGATGGGCCCGACCGCGGCAACAACAAAACAACCCTCCGGAGCACCCGAAGAAGTTTGCACGGTGGCTTAGTTGCAGGAGCACTTCGCCGTCTTTTGCTCGGAGATATGATCGGCGATGCCATTCCTCACATTGCTATTGAGGACGATGATCTTTCCTGACAGAGACGTTGGACAGTGGCCTGTCTACCTGCAAGACTCTTGACAGTTACAACCCTAAGGATACTTAACATCATAGTTAAAGTTTCATAGTCCCCAAATCCATTTGTAATTCAGGCTCTTCCTAAGGGAGGGTGCCTGTTGCTTTGGTTTGCCTTGATGACTGGGTCGGTCCCTCTCTATGGGTTAGGACTAAAGTAAGTCTCCCTGGATAGGTAGTTTGCTTAATGTTTATTATGTTCAGGCTGAGGAAAATCTCATATTAAATCAATTTTGATTTCCTATTAAATTCGCTTTCGTGTCTCCTATCCTTGTGATTCCTCTCTTTCAAAATTTAAGAGTTTAATTTAAAGTTCTCTATTCTTTACTAATTTTAAATATGACTAATGGGATAATAGGTTGTGATGAGATTAAAGTATTTTGGTGGGCAGCGGAGCAGAGTTGGGTGCTCAGTAGAGCCTGTGTTGGGTTTCTAGAAGAGTTTTTTTGGTTCAGTGTTGTTAGGTATGTTTTTGGTGGGTAAAAAAAATCAAATTTTATTGATTATTTAGTTGAATTGTAATTTTTTTTTTTAACTAAATTTATAGAATTTGGTAATTATGTTTAGTATTTGGTTATTTTTCTGTGGAATGTATGGTTTGGTTAAGGTATTTAGTGTCTCACTTGTGTCTATTATTACTATAGATTTCTGATTATGGATCAGATTTCTGTCTTTTATGCAATAAAATGAATCAGATTTTTTCAGAGAAAGAAAAGTTTACACATCAAAAGACTTGATCCTTCTCAACACTTAATAGATCAGTTGTTAATATATATAAACTCAATTCTAAGTATAAAAAAAATTTACACATCTCTTTCTTTCTGAAAAACTCACCCCCACACATGTATAATATTGAGAAAGGCACACACTTATAGAATGATATTCAAATATATTAGTTAACATTAATATTTAAATATTTTATTTAAAACCTACATTGACATAGTTTAAAATTACATATATTTTATATAAAGTGAAAATATGCCTTTAGTAAAATATGAACTTCAATTATTTTATTTTTTTATATATAAAATGGATATAAAATTATGTATTCTAATATCTACATTTAAATTATACACTCAAAATTGTTTTGTTTGTTTTGTTTGTTTGTTTTTTTTAATTTTTTTTTTTTTTTTCCCAATATTACCAATGTTAAACCTGGAAAAAATTACATACATTTTGACAATAAATTATCATATAAAAAATTTGATGGGAGCCAGCCCACCCTCCAAGGTAACCTTTGATGTCAAGCTATCTGGTGTTAATTATGTTGGGGGTTGCTGATTTGGCAATTGATTACAGATATGAATGTTGGATATTTTTATTGGAATTGGGAATCATTAAATGTGGCTAGTAAATGCAAACCTGCCCTATACCCCTCTATTGTTGTTTTCCGGCTTGGTCTTTTACACAAAACCTTTGGGCCTTCTAGTCATTGTTTGGTTTTTACTCTTCAGTGGGAGCTCTGCGAAGGTTCTTGTCGAAATGCTCTGCCTAGTCCTGGTTCTTATGGAAAACTCTGTTTTTGGGTGTGGCTGTGAACTAATAATGGTGTCCCTCACTGGCTTGTGCTATTGGCAACTAATTTTCCTTGTTGCATGAAATTGTCTAGCCTCTCGAAGTTGGTCCCCTCATATTCTTTTGCATAGTGAGTTATTGTTTTGTTATGTTTTTGCTTGGACTCTTTGCCTAGTCTCTTGGGCCACATGTTGTTCTTTCCTGTTGTTGACAATATTCTTTGCTACTGTTATAGTGCTAAAGTCACTTTGAATTCTCGTTCCTGTGTGCATAGGTTTCGGCACAATGACTAGCGTGGCTACAGCTTCACGTAATTTGTCCCTCAGTGTTTTATCTCCACTCTCTTCTAGTTTGGAAGCTAACCAACCCGTGTGAGGCTTCTTTTGGTTTTTTGGGGCTCTATTTCATGAGATTCGTGGTCATGTCATGCCCCTAGGTAAATCATGCTCTCCCCTTGCTTATGTTGCTGTCATGTCCCCAGGTAAATCATGCTCTCCCCTTGCTTATGTTGTGCATCATTGTGTAATGTATGCTAACCTTGCCTCGTTTTGGTCGAGGGTTTGACCTTTGGCGTGAAGAATTATCACGATTTCGTTTCCAAACCCTACAACTCTTTGCTGGTAGGCTCTGTCTTCCACAGTTCGTCAACTTGTAGTTAGGGTTTTGTGGTTCTATGGTGATTTCTCCTCACTGTCCCATTGCTGTGTATGATTTGGGGCATTCTCACAACCTAGGCCTATGTATCGTTTCAAATTAGAGTTTATTTACTGTTATGGCTGTCTAGTTAGGCTCGAGGGTTTTCTTGACATCAAACCCTCGACACTGTATACTCTATTTATTTGGACAATGTAATATTTAACTTGTATTGAACAACATATGCATATATATACACTATTTGTCTCTATTTGTTCAAGAAAATGTATAATAGTTCGTCTTGTAGTTTGTTTCACCAATGCTTTGATTCTGTATTCTCCATAAGATTGTTTCAATGTATGACTTTCTCCTAGTCCTGAGTTTTGTTGGCCTACCGGTTCATTCTCGTTGTGGAAATTACATGCGTTTTATAGTATTCAACTTTTTGTTAAGAGAGGAAAAGAAAAACAACCTACAGTTGTAGGCCTACACTCTGCTTGTTATTTCTGAGTTCAATTAGTCAATAGATAAAAGACAAGTGCAAAGCAAGTAGGCAATGATATAGATGGATGATAGAGAAATTTGAGTTTTGTCTATTTTATTACTTGTATCTGGAAAATGTTAAACCTTTTACATGTTTTTCATTGTTACATTTATATGCTTTGTTTAAAGTTAACGAAACTGTGTAGTTACTTTTGGTTGTGGACAGTATGGTTACATAACTACTAGGTATTCAGTTCTGTTTTCATGACAAGATTTTTACATTTAGACACATTTGTCTTTTTCTTTTACAATGACTAGACAATTTCTAATCCACTGTTTATTAAAGTCAGACAAATAAATAATCCTAACAGACCAACTACCTTTGACTAATACAGAGATTAAGATAAAAACGAAATCCTATCTCCTACATTGACAAACTAAACACTTAAAACCAAAGACAAACCAAATGTTAACTCAACTTTCCAACCTGGCAAATGGTACCTTAGCTCTATGCTCCTACATCAAAATAAAACAAATATAATGTACCTAATATTTTATAATACTTTTAATCAGATATATATTATTACTTTATTTTCAATAAAAAATTACTCTCATTATAATTATTGTTAAGTAAATCAATAAACACAATAATATCACAATATAAAATCCATCTCCATTCATTGCAACTCTGCCCTTGACATATAGTGCAATGCATGGTTGCCAAATACCATAGAATTGTATCCAAGAAATGGAAAATTTACAAAATTCAGTTTGGTTGTGAATTTAATATGCACATTTTCTATTTAGTATTATTTCCCAATCGTTAAGAAATTTGCCAAAATTCATTAATTCCAAATACACATCAGTCATCCCACCCTTCTTAGACTACTGTGGTTGGAGATTGGTTTCTTCTATATTCTTTATGAAAGTGTTGTTGTGGGTAAGCTAAATTCCATTGCTTAGGTCTACTAGTGAGTTTTTATTTTATTATTAAGGTCTATTGTCAACAATAAATATTGTGTAGATCTGATTATCTAGAGTTAGGGTTAGAGTTTTTTATTGTTAAGTTGTATTTTTTTTAATATTTCAAAATTTTAATTAATATTTTTATGTTAAATTTTCAAATATTTTTAAAATCTAATTAGCAAATGTATTTTAGTTATTATCAAATTTCTTAAATATTTTACACGGTATTATTTTTAACTTTCATTATTATGAAGATTTATTTTCAGTTATTTATTAACAATAATCAATTCACACTCTTGGTTAAGATTTTACCTTTTATTAAATAAATTTATATTTAATAAATGTGTAAAAAAAACACAAACTAATATACCTTAAAAAAAAATGTATTTGGGTGAAACAATCCAAAATGGCCTCTATCTAGAATCAATCGGGACTTGGTATTTGCACACAATCCCATGATGTTACAAGATAAGATACCAAACTCAGCCATGTACACCTACCCATTATTGATTCAGAAGCATCTTAATAAAATATATATCTTTCTTAAAAAAAATCTGGATTTTATAAAAACCTAAAAATAATTTGATTTTGGAGAAAACATAACGATAGACTCATAGAATTAAAAGGCTATTTTTTCTTGCTATCCTCCAAAGACTAGAAGAGACAAACAGCCTCTTAAGAGCTCTTAATCTTTTCTTCTCAAGTATAAAAAAGATTGTAATCCTTTGCAAATGACGAAGCAAAATTATGGACATTTAATGAAATAAGCTATGAGTGTTTATAAGTTGAGTTCTCTGTGCCATCATTGGTGGTATCAGAACAGGTGTAATTTCTATGCTCATTGGTCGTATCAGAACATGTGTAATTTCTCTTCCTAGAGTTCAGAGCATAATAGGTTATAAAATCCATGAGTTTTAATTTCAAAATCGTAAGATCGTGAAGAAGCAAGTCTGAGGTTTGTAGTGTCGCTCCGTGAACAAAAACATCCAAGGGTCTAAAGGTTTTGTGGGTTTCTACAGTCCGTGTGATAGAGACATTGGCCACCAAATCTGAACGTTGAAAGAGCTCTGTGCAACGTTCATTTGTAGAGTCGATGTCAGAACCTCCACCGCATGTCACAGGCTTTCCACTTAATGCAGTTTCTATTCCCTTGCAACCACAAGGAATCGAGTTACCTGGTGTAAGAGGAACGAGCAGCGATTAGCGATTTTTTTATTCGTCGGGCGGCCACAAAGTTTTGTTTTTATATTAATTGCAACGGCATGATAATGAATTGTACATGGTTTGAGGCACCTACAGGGAAAAAGGAAAGCGATGAAGTTTTTTTTTAAAACCTGCAGTGACATTTTAAATACATATTAAAGTGTTTTCATTTATTGCATTAACAAAAAATAATAATAGTGGAAGCTCTTGGCATGTACGTTTAGATTCACTAATTTGAAAAATGGTATTGAAGAATATGGAAAAGCGGATATTGCTGGAGGTTAATACTGGAAGCTCTTGGCATGTACGCTTCGATTCACTAATTTGGAAAATGGTATTGAACAATATGGAAAAGGGGATATTGCTGGAAGTTAAAATTGGAAGCTGTTGGCATGTATGTTTCTATTTGGAAAATGGTATTGAAGAATATGAAAATATTGCTGGAGGTTTATTTATTCTGACCAAAATAATTGAAGTTGTGAATTATTTGAAGAAGAAGAAGAGAGTCAATTTGAGTATGAGACCAAAGATGAAAGTGCTTATCCACAAGGGTAGCCTAAATGTTGAAGAGTTGATTGAATGGGTCAATGCTATGGATAAATACTTTGACTATGGAAGTGTCCATGCACAAGGGTAGCCTAAATGTTGAAGAGTTGATGGAATGGGTCAATGCTATGAATAAAAGCTTTGACTATGCAAATGTAGCCAAAGATAAGAAGGTGAAATTTGTAGTACCCAAAATGAAGGGACATGTTGCATTATCCTGAGATAGCTTGCACGAAGAGCCAAGAAGTACATAAAAAAGGAAGATTACCAATTGGGGCAGAATGGGAGCAAAGCTCAAAGGTAAATTTTTACCCAAAGATTATCAAATTAATCTTCTTGGGCAATTACAAAATCTAAGACATGAAGGGAGTTAGGGAACACCTTATAGAGTTTTATAAGTTGAATATTAGCGTTGGTCATGTCGAATATGATGTTGAGAAAGTTGCTAGATATATAAATTGCTTGACATTTGACTTTGAAGATGAAATCAACATGTTACCTTGAAGAATATTGAGGGTGCATATCAAGTTGCCTTGAAGGAACAAGAGAAGATTGATTTGAAGAAAAGTCAAAGAAGTCAAGAAAGGAATCCTACTAGAGGGGAAGGACAACAAAGTGGAAGAGGAAGAGTCAAGTTTGCAAGAGGAGGAGGAGAAATCTCTAGCATTCAATCACCAAGAGGAGGTGATTCAAGAGGACAAAGATCATTTTTCAGAGGCAAAGGTCGAGGAAGAGATTAAGATCCTAAATGTTTCAGATGTGGGAAACTAGGATATATGTGTTGGGAATGTCTTAATAATGCACTAGTGGGATAAAGAGGTGCTAATGTTGTATAAGAAAGAGGGAAATGAGAATCCAACCACAATTGTAGATGTTCCTAAAGTATGGGAGTCCTTTCTCATAAACATAATATTAATTAAAGCATAGAAGGAAACCAAAGAGTCATTTCAAAGGACAATTCTATTCAATACCATGTGCAAGTCTATAGATGTAACAAAAACACCCCACATGTACCCTATTTTACTAGCCCTTCGGGTAAGTGTGAAGCAAACTATCAATATGACATGAACTAACCTCCTAGTTCTAGTTAAGGAAGTTGGGCCTAAAATGAGGCTTACTGAATACAAAATAAAATCATACAGGGACCAAAGATCACCCAAGAACTAAAAAAACACCCAAGGTGGTCAATGCGTGATCTAGAACTGTGATCTTGTGACCTAAACCTAGCTGTAACCACACCATTGACACTCCCAAGACCTCCTACATGCAGTCATGACCTCGTATCCTTGGTTTGGTGCCTACAATCCCATGATTTGAGCCACTTTTCAAGGCTAGTGGCGAGATCACTACCCAAAACTTCCTGTAACTTTCCAAAATCATATTTCCCATAATAACAGTGTCAACCATTCAAACTTGAAGCGAGAACTTGACCTAGGTTGACTAGAACATAATAGACATTGCGTCAAACACATGGCAATCATGTAAGCTATAGATCATGAATGCATATGTGAGTGTAAACCTCTTTACTTTAACTCAGAATCAACTTTAAGGTCTAATTCCCTCTCAAGAAGCTCCAACCAGACTTGTTGGACCATGCATTCATCAACCATTCATTAACCTGTGAAGCATAATAAGAGCCATAGCTAGAACATATTATAAAACAGTGCTGGCAATGAGCATATAACCAAATAATTAACCATGAAAGAAGCACCATCAAAGAAACAAAATAAGAAGTAAAAATGTTCATAAATCACAAATGCAATAATAACTCTTATTAAGATATGTAAAAGCCAACCAAGTTAAGAACATCCATATATGACGTGACCATAGATTGAGTTGACCAAATATTCCTTTCAGCGAGTCACCCTCATGCCATATTCCAATCATGAATGTGGGATCTCATGGGATAAACCAAGAGAATCGAGAGATTAAACCACATCCACCCTCAAACTTCCGCGATCTCACCAAAATTGGTCAAGTGATCGCAAAGCCAAAATAAACTTAGATGCCTCAGAATTCCTTCACCACCCTTTAGGGGTTTTCCTGCCTCCACCCACTTGTTGAGGGCTTCCTAGAGAAAACCATCTCCACCCCCCAACCCTTGAGAATTTTCTTGAGACCACCTCACCCAGATCTAAAACCATTCGACAATCCAAAACTCAACCATAAATGAATCTCATCACACCATGGCTATCTCGGAAATGGAAAGGTAAGGCTAAATGAGTGACAATCCTGGAAAAACCAATTCCAATGACAACAAATGAGCGAAATAAATAAATTTGTGCACCATGCATTCACACCTGAGCTAGGAAATCATACACTCAATCTGTTACCTGCGATGTTTTAATGCTAAAGCCATTGATCCAAACTTCGCCTTCTTTTCCTTTGTTTTCCTTCCTTTGCTTTCCTACTTGATTTATCCTCTTGGTTATCTCTCTCTCTCTCTCTCTCTCTCTCTCTCCCTCTTTCTCTCACATACTAATTATATACCCAAACTGAAAAAAGTTAAACGAGTTAAATCTAAATGGAAAAAATCTATGAATTGATCTCCATAAGCCTTTTTATCATTGATGCGTCTATGTTCTTCATTTTATTTCATTTTCCTTCATTTTCCTTCTAATTTCCTTCTCATGTAAATTGATGTCTTTTCACCTTCCTTCTAACTTATTTTCCTTTATTTTCATAAAGAAATTCAAATTATTTCCTCTTTGCCTTTGCTATTGCCTTTGCTAATTTCCTTAGCCATTAATAAACCAAAAGTGATGTTCACTATAGTGCTTTTCCCAACATTCAACTTAGAATATGTGTCCCATGAATTTGGTCTTATTTTTCCTTTATTAACCTTTATTAAATGAAATTTTATACTCGGGTTGTTACAAACCCCTCCCCTTAAGGGGAACACTGCCCTCAGTGTTCTATGACACTTATAACCAATAAGTTATTGAAAACAAAACATATTGCCTATGGAGCTTTATAACACAACTCAATGCAATATTTACAATGAAAAACTACTACAAGCCATGACCAACATGATAATCATACCACTTATTAGAGCTTTATAACATAGCTCATTGTGGTATTTACAACCATACACATATATACATACATATACCAAAATCCATTTGTTTGATCTAGCTAATAATGAAGGATACAAAGCCTACATCTAATCAACCATCTCCCACATAACTTCATCGTGCACAAATTACTTCCACTGCACTTTAACTTGCTCAATTTTGTAGTTCTGGGGGATGAGTTGTTTTCCCTGCAATATACATTATGGTTTTGGATGGAATTCAACCTCTGGTTCCACCCGCAATAAAAACCAGTCAATCGCATGATCGACATCCTAAACATATCTTTTAAGCAATGAAACATGGAAAACATCATGGAATTTTACTGTCGGAGTTAGTATAATTCTATAGGCCACTCTTACAATCCTCTCAAGGATATCGAAATTCTGGAAACATCTATGAGCCAACTTACCACATGATCAAATCCTCAAGGAAATTGTCTTGGGCTTGATGTGCAAGTACACATGCTCCCTAGCTTGAAAATCCTTAAATACTCCGCGTTGATCTACATAACTCTTCTGCTTGTCTTGTTATTCCTTTAAATTCCTCTTAATAACCTGTATTTCCTATTCCATATTTGTCAACATGTTCATTCTAATCAATGCCATGTTCATTGGATCCCTCCAGTTGATAGGAGTATTGCAACTTTACCCATAAAGTGCCTTAAATGGACTCTTCTTTACGGACTCCTCATACCCCATAATTAGAATAAAAATCTACCTATGGAAGGTACTCCTCCCTCTTATGTTGTTGATGCATGATGTACATCCTGAACATGTCCTTAAAAAATCTTGTTTGCCCTCTTTGTCTTTCCATCTGTCTGTAGATGATAAGTTGTACTGAAAGCCAACTTTGTTCCTAAAGATACAAACAACTCCCTTCAAAACTTGGAAGTGAACTTGGATATTCCAGGAGGATCTTGAGACACCAAGGGGATGGATAAAGGCTTGAAACTCAAAATGGCAGAAATGAGAATTTGATGGTATCAGTTGAGAGGGCTCGTTGTCCTGATCACGGTGGCATGAACGGTTCGTCAATTGGAGCTCATACGCAAAAGATAGAGCTCTTCAAAGATTGATATGGTAGGAGAAAAATGGGGCCCGTAGTGCACCACGTGGAATCCTAGTCAACATGTGGGACCCACATGGCAGCTTGACACTTGGCATCCCTCCAGTGGCCTCCTAAAACCTACACAAGCAAACAAGAGACAAATAACATTTGGTTATAACTATAAATTTATATATATATATAATATATATATATATATATATATATATATATATATATATATATATATATATATATATATATATAGTTATTAAGTTAACTATATAATAAAAATCAAACAAAATAAAATATATTAACTACATTAAAAAAAAATTAATAATGTATCAACCAACCATATGATAAAATTAATAGGTATGGATTTCAAAAATCAAAGTCAAAATCCATATATGTATATAGCCAAGGGATTGGTTTTATAATTAAAAAGTTATGGTGGTTATTAACAACAAACTTTATTTTAAAAGGGGGTCATATTATGATTTATGAAAACCAACATAATCAACCAACTCCACGAAATATGCAAACTCCAGCCATGTGACTTTCTTCAGAGCTAAGTTATATTAAAAGTTTAAATATAACTAAAGGGTGATGTCACATGAATGTTAAAAGGAGTATGGTTAAAACCAACCGTTCCAAATCCCAACAAAAGCCAAGGGTTGTTGCAACGTATATGGTTATAAAACATAGTAAAAGGTTATGCAACAGTTCCATGCCCAAAAGTTATATGGTTCCTAATACAACGCATACATGCTACAGTTATGGAGGTTGGTAAGATATGGTGGATTGGAGGGAGCCACATTGTGGTCCCACCCCCCATGAGGTTTAAACAACCCAAAAGCTTCTATGTACCAATATGTCAGCCCATGGAATCCATAGGTTTTGGGGGAATGGGTGAGTGCGGTCCCGTGGAGTATGGGCCCGCTCCCCACTAAAACCTTAAAAATATATATATTGTATTAAATTGCTATGAAGTTGGTAAATGTAAAAATGGGTTGGGTAAAAATAAAACATAACCACGTAATGAAATAATCTGCCTTCATTATTTAAAGTCATTCCTTACCTTTTGATAAGGGAGGGAGATCAACGGGCATGGATTTTGAGACCAAGTGGCGGAACCCAGAGCAGTTGAGAAACACTAGTGGAACCTTGTTTGAGAAACATTTTTGCAGGAGGGTGATTTTGGTCCAAACGAAGAATTGGGCAAGTTTTATATGGATTTTACAACCCTTGGTGACGGGAATCCATTGGTGGTGTCAGTTTTTGCAACAGATCTCTCCAATTTTCGGGTAGTTTTCAGCATGGGGGTATAATGCTTCATTTTGTAAATTGATGAATGTAACTTCTTTTGATGCCATTTTTAAAGATTTCGGGCCTCCCCATTGATCGAACAGGGCCTAGAGATGAGGTCCAGGAGGTACAAACTTCGTTATCATGCTTCTTATCTTCTTTTCATGCTTATCTGTTTCTTCTTCTTCTTCTTACATGTGCACATTTAAGTTTCTCTTTGGTTAGGCTACAAACTGTTTATGTAATTCTTTCCATTCATCTATAAACAAAAGATAACCTGGATCAAGTGGTATCAGAGCAGGTGTTTTTAGATGTGAATTGCATGTCTAAATGCTAACGAGAAACAGGCTCCAAAGAGGCGAAGGAGAATTACAGTCTTTCGATCCCGAGGTAGGGCATGCACATCGAACGAGAAACATGGTAGATGAAGAGGCTCGGTATGAGGAGAAGCTCAATTTTCATAAGACCTTCTATATGATGGCTGATTGTCTTGAGAAGTTATTCTCAAAGCTCGAAAAACTGGAAAAGGCAGAGGGGAAAACTCTAGAAGGACAAGGGTCAGTACATAGAGATGATGATGGAGGAGATCCACCTCCTTATCCTTCCACAAGTGGAAGTTCTTCCTCTTCTTCTCACCATCATAATAATTGAAATTCCAAAGATGCATCTAAGAAACCTTTTTTAAGTTAGATGTTAAATTTGATCTCCCCGTGTACAATGGTGAAAGAAATGCAGAAAAACTTAATAATTGGATTAGGCAGATTGAGATCTACTACAGGATTCAGCAGATCATGGAGGATGAAGCAAAGATTCAATTGGCATCTTTGCAGTTAACTAGCGCTGCTCTTGTTTGGTGGAAAAGAAAAGTACAAAGTAGTAAGAATGTTGGTAATCTTTATTCCTCTTGGCATAATTTCATTTCTGCATTAAAGGCACAATTTTATCTGTTGGGTTACATGCAAAAAGCTTTAATGAACTGGCAGTATTTAAGGCAAGGAAAAGGTTAGGATGTTCAGAGTTTTACAGAAGAATTTAGGAAGCAAGCACTAAATTTGGGTATTGCACTTAATACACCTAAAATTGTATCTAAATACATTGGATTGTTACAAAATTATATTAGGAATTCTTTGTTATTGTTTGAACCAACCACCATTGATGTGGTCAGCATAAAGGCCATTCACATTGAGAACAAGGGAAAATATGACAGAGATGACCAATAAAAGAGAACGAAAATAGTCAAGAGAAGGGGAGCATAGCCCTCTTGTTCACATTGTGTGAAAGAGAGGCATGATGAAGGAAATTGCTGGAAGCTGCACCCTGAACTGAGACCTATGAGGAATGGCAAAAATGGGAAACAAAATCTCATCACCACAACATAGCACAACCAATATTTTCAGTCAGAGGAAGATGAGAAAGTCATAGCTATGGGATTTGCACGAGGTAGGCCCGTTGACTTGGGGTCTAGCTCCGATGATGAGATGAAGTTTGCAGCCCTGGGGGTTACGACAAGAAGTCCCATAGATTTGGGATTTGATTCTGGCTATGAATCAAGGATTTCAACCTATATAATAATGACACTTCCCTCGACAGAACTTGAAGAGATCAACCACCGCATCCAAGTGAAGAATGCTAAACTAAGGACACTTCTACAAGAGGCGAGGGATGAAAATCAAAGGTTAATATGTGAGTTGCAAGCCAAGGATGGGGCCTTGGAACAGCCACAACATATCTATCTAAAGGTAAAAAGTGATTCTCCAATTTCATATGATTCTCATGATGATGAATTTGTGGCTTTTGAAAACCATACTACAGGGATTGGATCCAAATTAATGAAGAAAATGGGATGTCAAGGAAGGGGCCTCGACATCAAAGGCCAAGGCATCATAAACCCCATCAAAGTTAAGGAGTTATAGACAATGCAGGAATGAGATACACCAGAAAGGAAGTGGGGGAATACTCCAATATAGATAGTAACTAGCCAACAACAGACGATGAAATTCCTTCCTCTCAATCCAGCAATAGTGAGGGCTCCATGAACACCTTTTGAAAAAACACCAAGGGGAAGCATCCCAAGGCAGCCCCGAAAGTTTGGAGGAGAAAGAATCATTGTAGTCATTTCAACAAAGAGGGACACCAACAAACCATGTGTTTGATGCTCCATTTTCCAGAAACATCACTAGAGGAGCCGAAAGATGAACATGTTCAATAGATGAATCCACACCAGTAATGATGGTCTGCTTTGTTAAGATAGTTTTTTTAGGAACAGTAGCTTCCTATGGCCACCATTGTAAATCATACGTTGCAATGTAAAAATGATGGCATTTTTCCCATCACTTTAAGATGCAACGATGATATTTTGGCCTTTTCTTATTAGTATTTGAGGCATTAATTACTTTTTATGTAATCCTTGGCCAATGAGTGTGTGCTATGAACTCTTGGCAAGGAGGGGTTGTTGAGTCATGTGTGGTGTGCCTAGTTGCAAGAAAGTGCCAGTCTCGCATGCAAGAGATTGAATGTGTTGATTGACAGTGTGCTAATGCTCTTGGACGACCAAAAGCTCCTTAGTGGGGAGGATTGATCCAGAAGGATCTCGACACACCAAGGGGATGGATAAAGGCTCGAAATTCAAAATGGCAGAAATGAGAATTTGATGGCATCAGTTGAGAGGGCTCGTCTTCTTGATTGTGGTGGCGCAAACAGTTCATCAATCTGAGCTCGTATGCAAAAGATAGAGCTCTTCAAAGATTGGTATGGTAGGGGAAAAATGGGCTCCACAGTGTGCCACATGCCATCCTAGTCAACACGTGGGACCCACATGGTAGCTTGACACTTGGCATCCCTCCAATGGCCTCCTAAAACCTGCATAAGCAAACAAGAGACAAACAACATTTGGTTATAATTATAAATTTATATATATAGTTATTAAGTTAATTATATAATAAAAATCAAAGAAAATAATATATCTAACTAAATTAAAAAAAAAGTTAATATATATCAACCAACCATATGATAAAATTAATAGATATGGATTTCAGAAATCAAAGTCAAAATCCATATATGTATATAACCAATGGATTGGTTTTATATTTAAAAGGTTATGGTGGTTATTAAAAACAAACTTTATTCTAAAAGGGGGCCATATTATGATTTATGAAAACCAACATAATCAACCAACTCCACGAAATATGCAAACTCCAGCCACGTGACTTTCTTGGGAGCCGAGTTATATTAAAATTTTAAATATAACTAAAGGGTGATGTCACGTGAATGCTAAAAGGAATATGGTTAAAACCAACTATTCCAAATCCCAACGAAAGTCAAGGGTTGTTGCAACGTATATGGTTATAAAACATAGTAAAAGGTTATGCAATAGTTCCATGCCCAAATGTTATACAGTTCCCAATATAGCACATACATGCTATGGTTATGGAGGTTGGTAAGATATGGTGGATTGGGGGGAGACACGTGGTGGTCCCGTCCCACATAAAGTTTAAGAACGCAAAATCTTCTATGTGCCATTATGTGAGCCCATGGAATCTGTAGCTTTTGGGGGAATGGGTGAGTGCGGTCCCGTGGAGTACGGGCCACTCCCCATTAAAACCTTAAAGATATATATATTGTATTAAATTGGTATGAAGTTGGTAAATGTAAAAATGGGTTGGGTAAAAGTAAAACATAACCACTTCATGAAGTAATTCGCCTTCATTATTTAAAGTCATTCCTTACCATTTGACAAGGAAGGGAGATCAACGGGCACAGATTTTGAGACCAAGTGGCGGAACCCTGAGCAATTTCGAAACACTGGTGGAACCTTATTTGAGCATCATTTTTGCAGGAGGGTGATTTTGGTCCAGACTCAAAATTGGGCAAGTCTTGTATGGATTTTACACCTCTCGGTGACAAGAATCCATTAGTGGTGTTAGTTTCTGCAACACAGCTCTCCAATTTTCAGGCACTTTTTGCGATGCAGGAAAGTGTTCCCTCTATGGGTAGAGGCAACCCATCTAGCCCTATAGTGGCTCTAGTCACAACAAAGAAAAAACAACAACTGATTCCCTTAAATAGTCATCATTCAAGGCCTACCTCAAACCGGTGGTTGATGAAGTTCCTTTGCACTGCTCCAGCTTCCAATTCCTTCTCCTTAATGAGCAATTAATCCTGAAACAACACAAGAAAACAACAGAGCATGTAACCGAGAACAACAACAATCTATTTACTCATAAAGTCAAGAAATCATGAGCTATCAAGTAAATTACGTACAAGACATAGGAAATCATCATTGATTGTATTAGCAATAAATCAAGAGCAAAGCTTACAACCAAGTCTTGACGTCACAAGCCTTCTTCGAGGGTCCATCCAGTATGTTTCTCCAGGCATTCACTCTTCTAGGATAGGTCTCCCAACATACAATATCTCTCTCTCACTAATAAGATTTAATACAAAATTAAGGGCACTCCACAACCTCTCACAAGATATTAACAATCCCACACTTGTCACACTCACACTAGCTATCTATCAAACTCAAAAGCAATAGTAGCACTGCCCCAACCAAGAAAACTAGAAGATCATATCAAAGGTGAGTGATTTTATAGGAGAAGGATTCTCCATGAAATGAGGGAGCAAGAGCTCATCCTCAAGGAAGGTAGTACAAAAGACGGAACTACCATTCCAGAGGGGAAAGGGCGACCCAAATTGATCCAACAACCAGGTCTAGAGACATCCAGAAGGCTGGCTGTTGGAACAAATTCGCCCGATCTAGATCGTCAGTAGCCGCAAACTAAGTCTCTGTGATGACATCGCTAGGAGGCAATGCACACAGACCCATTATTGCTATATATAACTCATAACCTCGCGTCGCATCTAGAAATCCAACCATCGTGGGAAACAGATGTACGCCTGCGATGGAGTTGCGATGAGACCATTTATGACATGGGATCTTCACGTATATTAAGGATTTACTCGCGACAAGGCAGAAACTTAGGGAATGAGGGTCAATTTGCAGCATCAAAGAGCATTTTCTTAATATTCTTATATCAGTGGGAAGATATGAACATGCTTATTTGACAGATGACACATCACAGGGACTGAGATAAGGATAGTGACAAATTACTGTGTAACAGATGCCCCCTAAAGCATTAAGCCTAAGAGAGTGGGAGGAGTGAAATGCTTTACGAAACTATCTGAATTGGAAAACCACCTTGAAGATCGTGCAGGTGTGAGTACAACTGATATCTGTGATAGTGAAATACATATAGTCTAGGCATGGGCGCAGCCATCCAAAAGACATATGAGACCAGGACTGTGGTATGGATGCAGCCATCCAATTGACAAGACCATGATAATGATAAAGGTATGGTCGCAGCCATCCATGAAGACTCAGGCATGGTCGCAACCATACATCAAAGAGTCATATATGTAATCACGAACCAATCCACGCAGCCTGAACATATAAAATCTTAGTTCGGGGTCTTGAAACTCAACCGATCATAGTACAATTTCTAGCATACGAACAGATGTGGTGGGGTCGAGCATGATAGAAAGTTGCTTGATTACCAGTCAATGATGAAAACCGTTAACAAGCATGAGAGAAACCACCAATAATGCCAATGGATCTCAAGGTACTGTCCAGTACAATCCACTAAGTGTGAAAAATGAGCTGAAGTAGAACACTCGTGGAATCACCCAATCGAAGACCAATGATGAAAGTCTATTGTCACGTGCGAAGAACTTTCCATTGAGGCATGCAAGCTCCAAGGTACCAAAGGGGATCTCTAGATCAGTCTCTTGGATAATGAGCTAGTGTCGACAAGATACAATCTATCCCAAGAGGGCCATAATGTTTCCCCCATCAACGACACGAGACGAGGAAAAAATGGTAGATGGTGAAGCAGAGTATCAGAGGAGGAGGTAAGGGTGTAAACTGTAGAAGGATTATACTCTTGAACATATCAGCATCACGACTTTGGAATGTGGCAGCATTTTGATACCAAGGGATCAGAGGCTTGATGGAAACAACATGGATCAGATGGAATGAGGAAAAATGACAACCCAAAATCCTGAAAGGCCAAATGACGATGTGTGGATGTCCGAACCCAATAAGAAGCAAAAGTGTCAATGTCCAAGAGTGACTAGCTGCCACAGGTAACCAATGACGACTTCCTTCCCCCACCATTGCTAGCGAGTACAATTATTTTTTGAAGACAAGCTTGAAGGGGATAGCATATGCTTGTAATATCAGTTCGACCTTTGGATGAATCCAACCTAGTGATATTTTAACGAGTCCTAGGGAGGAGAATCCCGAGTCTCGTCATCGTGATGAGTCCAATGTCGTCAGGGTTTAACAAGTGCGACATAGGTAAAACTGGAAGTCTTTTTCATGTTTAGAGAGTTTGAAAAAGACACATAGAATAAAACTCCAGTGGGGTCCTTTTTAATAAATTTGTGTCCCTCGAGCCCGAAAAAGTATAAAATAATACTTGAGAGAACTGCTTGACCATTACAATTAAGGAGTATTTTTCATAATTAGTGGCCTCAATCCAAAAAAGTAGAAAAAGCGATCAAAGACATGTCGTTTTGTAACCAATATCGAACTTGAAATGACAAAAGTCTGGCAATCTTTTCACGTTTATACGATCAGAAAAGAGCTCAAAGTGGACCGCCTTTTATTTCATTTAATGAGTCAAAAGGAATAACTCAACAATCTTTTCGTCTTTTAAGTTAGAAAAGAGCTTAAAGAGGACTTTACGGACAAAGTGTATATGGGTCATGACACATACTAGCCATCCCTGTTTCTGCACAAGAACATTACACCATAAGATCCATTCAACATAAATACATTATACATGTGGAAATTAGGGAAAAACTCAAAACCCTAATTAAAAACCCAAAATAAACTGAAAAAACCCTAACCTTACAGTGTAAAACTCTAATTTTTTGAAAAAAACACCATAAAAGGAGGGTATGGTAATTTTATTTTTTACATTTACATTGTGAGTTTTTACCTTTAGCGTTTTGGTGTGCAAACCTAAGCAAAGTTCTAAGCTCAATTATGGCACCAACAATCCACAATTTCGCAGAGACATTCACCAAGTAAGTAATCTTCCCTTTGCACTGCATTTCAGTATTTTTTTCAATCAATTTGGTATTAGGTAGGTGGTTTTAGGTGGATTTTCACATTCAAATCCACCTCTTGGTCATCGCGGAAGATCTGCTCGGGTTAGCGACAACCGAGCGTGGTAACACGTACCACCATCGGGATCGTCAAGAGAGATAGACATAATCTCGCGACGATCTCAAGAAAAATGAACTATTGACCTTGAGCCATCGTCATTTTTTGGAAAACAGCGATGATGCCACCATGAAATTGAAATTTTTAATACTTTATGGATTTAAGCTCATTAAAAGGGTTCTAATCCATTTTTCCTTTGACGCAGGGCAACATGGCATTTGTGTGGCAAGAAAGAGCTCATGATATCAACGAAGATCAAGATTTTAACAATCCCGGGTTCCAAAGAGCTTTACTTGCATGTGGATTGTTGAAATTCTTGCTCACTCCACATCTTCGAGCACAACTTGATTTGCTAGAGTTGTTAATATGCTCTTGGAACCTGATGGATGGGAAGTTCGTCATCCGGGGCAAAGACATTGAATTTGATGCTATGAATATATATATCTTGATTGGGTTGTCTTGTCACGGCGAGAGGCCGTTCTTAGAGGGCCAATGAGTCACCGACGAGTCACTAGACATGTTGATAGCATAGGTGTGACCAAGGGCACAAAAATCAAACTATAGCGAGAAATTACAGATCCTGACAGTGGAAGACTTGACTCTTCACTCAGTATTATTCGTGGTGATGAGAACAGTGGGCTCTCAAGCCCAACACAAGTCAACAAAGACTCACCTTCAGTTAGCTCTTGATTACCTTAACCTGACCATGCTCAACTGGGTCGAAGCAGTGGCTAGTAACATGAAGAGGCAGCTCACAAAGTGCCGTCATAGGGAGGCGAAGTAGTTTGGATACAAGTCTATTTTGATCCTGCTCATGCTGGAGCAGGTGTCGTCTCTTCAATTGCAGGACATGGACTTAGACAGACTAGGACCACGGGAGACCCACATCACCCATTGGGCACATGTTATGCCGTGGGGGGGTGGCAGTTGACCGGTATCATGGGGGACACTATTATGAGAGTGGATAGATCACCAGACGATCTTTGTCGAGGATTGGCCATATGCAGGCATGGACTTTCACAGAGACCTCAACATGATGCTTCTTGTTTTCGAGCAGTGGGATGATGGAGGTAAAACGCTTCATCGAAACAACACACTATTTTTGTGTTTTGTTTTTTATGATGTTTTTGGATTTTATCATGCATATGTCTTAACGACGTCTTGTATGTTACTTATAGATGTTGGACTAGAGAGGCCTGTGGGACTAGCTCCTGAGGCACAGAGGGATCCATAAGGCATCGAAGAGCTGGCCTTGGCTCCTCTAGCTGGCAATATAGTGGAAGAGGTAGTTTGTAACCTTAAGGGCCTGATGGACGGTATCTCGGATTACATGGGGATCAAAGAGGTCCCAGTAGAGTACCAGATACATACAGTCGGAGTGATACCTAGGGTGCATAGACTCTTGAGACAAGTTGCACGAGTAGTGGTATGCTACAGAGAGCATAACCCACCGCAGTAGATACCTAGGCTTTAATTTCTGCTGACTTTTGAGAGACATGTGTCTCAGATGTATTGGACACTAACTCTATTTTTCACATACACACTTATTTTTTGAGCACCTCGGTGCACCACACTACATATATATATATATATATATATACATATATACATGCTATCTTATGGTTCATTATTATGTTTAAATTCTTTTATATGATGTTTGATTACATGTTGCGTAAATGCCTGTCTAATACATGATTTCCTAATGCATCAGTTAATGTGTTTAATCTTCTTGGAATGTGTTGATATGTAATAAAATCAAAATTTTGTTCCAATAATTTAACACGTAAATACAACCTTAAAATCCAATGATCTTAGATGGAATAATGCCTGTTAAGTTGGTGGACAACAAGTTGAGAATCCAGATGCACAACCAATGCACGAATATCGAGGCTAACAACCTCAGTCAGTAATTCAATGAGAATGTTATATTCAGCGACATTGTTTGTGGTGCAACCAAGACAAACACCCTGAAGGTCTACTAACTCACCGTGAGGATTGTAGATTACCCATGCCGTAGAGGAAAGGTTCTGGGTACTACGGCAGGCACCATCAGCGAAACCAATGTAAGGTGTAGCAAACATATACAAAGAAGTAAAAAGACACAATAAGCATCAATTACGCCTATACACCAAGCCATACAAGCAAACACACATGCTGAAAACACACATATGTACAAATCAAATGCACGAGATTCATGCATAATATTTCTTTAGATATAGCCCATTTCGTGCCTTATCTAGAGGATTCCCTTCGTAATCGATCAGCTCATAGGCCCCTTTCTGCAAAACATTCTTCACAATGTAAGGCCCATGCCACATAGGCTCGAATTTTCTTGCCCCTAGCTTATAATTCGCTTGATCATAGAGCAAGACTAGGTCTCCCTCAAAAAAAGAATAAGGATGAACAGTTTGGCCGAAGTGAGTTTTCACTCTCTTCTTCTGTGCTTCAATGACTAGAGAGGCTAGTCGATGGGTCTCGTTCAACTGCTTTAGGTAAAGAAGATGTTCTTCTACCGGAATAGTGTTTGGGAGCAATTTGACAGCTAATTTAAGCAAATGGATATCACACTTAATCAGAAGGGTAGCCTCCATATCGTAAACTAATTGGAATAGGGTGAACCTGATGGCATCCTTCATGGAAGTTTGGTAGGCCCATAAGGCAAAAAACAACATCATATGCCAGTTGGACTTGTGCATGCCAATGGTGAATTGAAGCATCGTGACCAAAACTTTGTCGACATCTTTTACTTGGCCATTATCTTGAGTATAATATGGCATTGAACTATCATGCCACAAGCCTAGCTAGGTTGTTGACTCAGTCATCATATGATTACATAAATGAGAACCCTTATCGGTGACGATAGCCTAAGGGACTCTGAATCGTGAAATGACATGATTGAATAAAAATTACATCATTGTCTTACCATCATTAGATAGCGGAGGCATCGCCTCGGCCCATTTCATGAAATAATCAATGGCAATGATGATATACCCATGCCCCCTGGCCAAGCGAGGTTTACAAGTCATATAATCAATGCCTTATTTGGCAAAAGGGCTGATGGTAATAATAGGGTGCAAAGGAGCCGGAGGTGCACGCATCTTCCATTGGTAGATTTGGCATGCATGACAAGAGCGGACGACAAGAATTCAACCCTTGAAAATAGATGGCCAAAAATAACCAACATGGAGGATTTTTTGAGCAGTAGCATACCCGGACATATGACCACCACAAGTGCTAGAGTGGCTGTCATTCAAGACTCATTTGGCCTCCTCGAATGTTAGACAATGGCAAAGAATGGGGTCAGCGCCAACATGGTACACGGTGTCCCTGATAATGGGGTAGGGTTGAGAATGATGGCGAATACGTCGCTGAGAATCCTTAGATAAATCAAGACAAAAGGAGGACATCTGAAGGTAGAAAATAAGATCCCTGTACCATGGAGTGAGGGTGCTAATCAAAAACAGAGACTCATCCGGAATATGGTCCTTGAATCGAGAGGAAGTGGTTGCAGATGTTAGGGAGCAGAGAAACTCACTGAAAATGAGGGATTTCTTGGAATTGGCTATAATGAACTCAAAGTCAAACTCTTTGTTACACAGTAAAATGTCACTGCCATCATGTCAGTCTCCCTACTGTGCCATGAACCACATTCACCCATACTCATGCTCCTCAAAATGGCTGAAAAACCCTCTTTGCCTAAGTTAAATGGATCATCGCGTCTGTTAATAAAATAACCGCGCTGATAGGCGGAGGCTAGTGTTGTTGTTGCGCTGCCAGCGCAGAAGAACACGTCTTTTCCACGCTGGTCCCATTTTAACGAACAGTGCACCCTCTGTTTGTCCTTTTCGCACTGACCGGACCTCCTCTATAGTTGATCTGCGATGTCAGCGCGGCAGCCCAGTATCTCACCCGCGCTGATCCTGTTTGG
>APFE030863377.1:0-14843 GCA_000404065.3 Pinus taeda | reverse complement strand
ATTCCTGAATGCGAGCATCTGGTAGCTGAAAGGGCCCTGCAAGAACGATGCATAAGACGTTGGCATCCTTGACCATGACATTGCAGGATAGCATCAGGCACCTCTGCTTGCCCTCTTCGTCAAGATTGATCTGGAAGAAATGGTCTCCAACGAAAGTCTCCATGGAAAGCTTGTCGAACACTCGCTGATAGAGGGTTTGGGGAACGCCTGGGGTGACCAGAAGAAAGGCCTGGCCCTCTAGATCTTTGGGTGTGGATTCGGAAGGAGTTGCCGGATGAAAAACATCGCTGCAGCCAGAGACAGCGGCTTCAAAACTGCCTTCTTCCAACAAATCCCCTCGAAAGAGCATGCACCTTTCTGCACCGCCCAGGATGTCCAGGAGATGGCGAATCATCCTCTCATTCCCTGGATCGCTCACTGAGTCCTGAACGGTGTATCCCTGGTTGAGGAAGCCCTTCACGAACCAGGAACCCACGAAACCAGTCGTGCATACCAGATTCGACTCTGGTTCATACCCAGCTGATCTAACCCTAGCGCCATGAATGCGTTCCATTTTCCGACTCTGGTTATAACAATCTTATTTGGCAAGCTCCGTCGCAAATAATAAGTTTTATCATTCTTGATGTTTTCAAAAATTGAAAACACTCTGTTTTTATCATTTTTATAATTTAATGGTGAGAATTTAATTTTTATTATTACTTAAATTTATTTATTTATTTATAAGGTAACTAGTTGAGGAATTATTAGGGTTGTTTAGTAACTTCTATTCTTATTAGTTACTATTCTTTTGTCTACTAGTTACTAATTATTTGATTTTAGTTTTATTTATTTTTTATTTAATTTTTTTATTTTGATTTCTTTTTTCTCTTATTTCATTAATTATAGTTTTTTCTCCATATTTTCAATATGGATGACTTATTATTATATACGCTGCATTCATTGTGTGTGTATTAGTTTGCCCTGACCAAAAAATTATGTGGTTTGTGGTTTATTCATAGTTTAACATTGAAAATTCATTTTTATTATTATGTAAAGTGATTGGTTGAGGTTTTATTATGGGTTGTTTAGTAACTTCAATTTTTATTAATTATTATTTTTTTTGTTTTTTTTTTTTTTCACGATTTATAAGTTTTTCTTCACATTAATTTAAGAATTAACTTATTCTTATATTAAAAGAATAATTTTAATAATTTAATTAATAAAAAATTTTAGTATTTGCAAGTGTCTACTGATTCATATCGTTATTAGAATTCTTCGCAGAACTCACGATTACCAGACTTTATCCACATCGACATCTATTACATAGTTAAATATAGTATATATATATATATATATTGATAATAGTTAGTCATATTTCTTATGGTGATAGCATTTAACAATACAATATTTTATTAGTTGTTTTAATTTTGTGATGAACTTTTTGCTTTTATTATTTTTTTGGTTTAATTAAGTTATATTTAATTTAAGCAGTAGGTACACTTGTTTTTTTTTTTTTAAATAATAAATTTAGATAAATTTGAGATTTGGTAGCTTTTCAAAAAGAGAATTAGCCAAATTTGAAAGTGAAAAAAAATCTATTTTTATTGATTTTTTCCTATGAACAAAGGATGGGGTTCATGGGTCACATGATATTTGACAAATTAGCATCGAGCATTTCTTTGCAGGGTATCACGACAACACAACACATAATATCACGACAACACAACACATAATCCCATCATTTACAAACACTTCTCAGTTTCACAAAAAGTCTAACGGGAAGCCTTCATAAAATCAGAAGTAATAATTATTCCGGGAATGCTTGCCAGATCTTAGGTAACAACTATTCAAAGTTAAACACGCACACTGACCATGGAATTCGCTTCACATTAAGATTATGCTATAATGCGCATGAGTTTGAGTGGGCATGGCTATGAAAGGAAGGTCTGACACGACTCTCCGAGTGCATGGATGAAATAAGTGCATCGAGGGATCGAGGCTTGAAAGCCTCTCAAATGACAGTTCATAAACACACTAGAACCACCGCAATCTTCCAACTAATTTAATCGGCAACCTGAAACTCATACAACTTGCAATGAGAGAGAAAGGAGAGTCTTTTGTCTTTTACTAGCCACCTTATCTGAATGGAGACCTTCAAGTTAGGGGGGAATTACAATCCATTTTCTTACCGACCACTGAAATAAGTTACATAGCGAAGGAGGTGGGGGTAGCTTGCACGGAAATTGATGCATTTCCTTTCAAATACAAAGTGGTGGCAAAATCCATAATAGGCAACTTCATATGGCGAACACCTCCAAGCAGCTTCAGTGCAACAGTGTATGAGTAGTGTGAGCAGTAGTGAGAGCAGTGAACAATGAACAGTGATTAGTGCGAGAGTTGGGAGATTTTATGTAGTAGAAGTATAGAGCAAGGAGCAAGGAGAAATGATAACCTGAACAACAAGGAGTAGTGCAAAGTAATATTGGCATTTTATACACCTACATATTACTCGAAATAGGTTAGACAAGAAATGCATTCAAACATGACAAAGGAACAAGAAATTTCAGAACATGTGGAGACAAATGATTTAGGACAAGTGAAAATGGCCTCATCCGCCAAAGTCGGGAAGTGGTTTTGGGTCAATGCTAAACAATATCGGTGCATTTTAAAATGAAGAATAGCCCATCTAAAATGGGAGCAAACAAGTAAGAAACAATCTAAAAAGAAAAATACTCGAGCCCTTCGCAAAAAACACTCAAACAAGTCTCCTCTACAAGTATGTGGCAACAATAAGTCCATAGGAAAAGTCATTGATGATTCTGTCTTATATAGTCCCACATCCACACCTCTCACCTAGTCATCTGATCTTTATGTGAAAGGATTGTTAAATGCAAAACAAATGTTAGAGGTTTTAGAATCTAAAGGGTAGGAAAGAGATCATAAAATTCATATAATAACAGCTGAGAACAAGGCTTTAGTAGAAACAAATAAAGTTTTAAAAGAACAAGTGGCACTGCTATAGGAAGCTCTCCTAATAGGGAAGACAGAATGACAATGCATGAAGGCGGATGTGTAAAATCTATAGTGGAAAGTACAAAAATGGTGAATGTGAAATCATCCTAGGATAAAGGGAAAATGATTTCCCAAATAAACAACCATGAAGAGGATGCAAGAGAAGAAACGAAAGGAGATTCCACCAAAGTTTCCAAAACTTGGGCTCAAGTTATTAGCAATTCTGCTAATGAGGAAGGAGAATCAAATATTCAGGTTACAAACATGCAAGATAGTGAAGGCAAGGAAAGGCAAAATAGGGCAGCAAACATAATTATTAAAGGGGTGAAAGACTATGGGAAAAATGAATGTACTCTTGACCTTGCAAGAGACTTCTTGAAAGACAAGTTGTCATGGCAAGGACAAATATGTCGAGCATGGAGGGTGGGTAAGTTTAACGGGGAGAGAACCAGGCCCATAAAAGTCATTATGCCTAGCTTACATGATAAATATATCATTCTAAGCAAGAAACATCTCTTGAGGGGTTCTCGTTTTCTCATAGAAGAAGATTTAACTGTAAAACAACAAGAGAAAAGAAGGGAGGAAATTTTAAAGGTTAGGGTAGCAAGAAATGAAGGCAAGAGAGCATGGATTTATAAAGGCAAAGTTCTGATAGCGCAATTTGGACCTCCTTCCAAAATAGAGCAGCAAGATGGTAATAAAGAAGAGGCAACAAATTCTTCAACAAGAAATCAGAAAGAAAGGTCAGTATGGGAAAGCAGGGACAAAGACTCAAATGTGAGTCTTACATGTCAAAATAAATAGCAAACAAGCCATACCCAGGTTTCCTTAAGATTAGTTAGTTGGAACTCAAGAGGTTACCCATGGAGACTAGGACCTGGGTTAGGTCCTATTGCGGAAGATAGAGACATAATTTGCCTCATAGAAATACATGAGCATGAAGGGTGAAAGACACCTCTATTTGAAGGATAATGGAAGATGGTAGTGTGGAACAAGGTAGCAGGGAATGGAAAATGGCACGAGGGTATCATGGTTTTAGTAAGGGAGAAAGAAGGTCGTCTCATTCAGTTAGAAAAAGAAGACTCAAATAAACAACTCATTTGGTCTAAAATATCAGAAAATGGAAACCACATCAAAATTGCAGCATGCTATTTTGTGCCGTAGGTTTCAAAAATCTACAAAGGTAGGGGGCTTGACCACAAATATCCATTTGCAACCTAAAATTGGATATTGCAACATATTTGTAGCTAAGTGAAGTCCTTATAGTGGGTGATTTCAATGCTACGACTAAGAGTGAGCAAGCTAGCATTCTTTGTTGTAAATATGACTATGACCCTTTTTGGCTTACAAAAGAAATTAATTATTAGTGGGAAAGAATTTCAGAGGAAAAGGGTTGCAATCTCTTTGGTGAACAATTTCTTACTCTATGTGGGACCTTTGATTTAGTCATTTGTAATGACTTGACTAGATGGGAAAAGTCCAATAATTTCACTTGCAATACTTACAATGGAGCAAGTGTGGTAGATTATGTGATTTTCTCGCATGGTTTTTGTGAGAAAATGGAGAATGTTTTGATTGGAGATTAGCTGTGGGACCTGAGATCAGATTACAAGAAAGTTTATTTATGTTTCTCTTGGATTGGAAAGAAACAATTAGAGTAAAAAATTCAACATGTCCAACAAAATCTCCCACAGGGCGCAATTCTTCTGACCCCAGAAAATTGTAATCCCTTCAAAATGACACTAGAGAGGATCTTCAAGAAGGAGAAAATTACAATTCACAACCTTCATAGTCATGAACCTACACAGCTAATTCAATTCACACTTGAAAAGTGCAAAAGAGCAAAAATTAAGAAGTCTGAAACAAATTTATTTCCGGTTAATGCTTGGTTTGATGAGGAATGCAAAAAGGAAGGGAGAATGTGGAAAGAGTCAAACAATGATAACATAAAGCTGAAAGCTTACAAGTAGCTATTAAGAAAGAAAAAGGTCGATTTCATGGTTTCAAGGAGGGAAGAACTAATCTTCCTTGGGAAAAATAATCCCAAATTATTTTGGAAGGAGCTCCAACCAAAAAAGATACAAATTGGAAATAATATTACAACTTCTAAATGGTTTGAATATGCAAGACAATGCAAGTTCCCAAGGTTGACCCTCCCCCCTTGGTTAATACTGATACTGAAATCTTCACGGTACAAGAGGTAGAGATGGATATCAAGAAGTTGGGTGTTGGAAAATCAAAAGACTTAGCTGAACTCCAAGCAAAATATCTAAAGTGGGGCTCAAAGATTCTTGCACCCCACAGACAAAAATCTTCAACAACATCATACAACAAGGGCTCCCCATAGATTGGACAACTAGTCTATCAATACCTCTTTTCAAGGGTGGTGACATCAATAATCCCTCCAATTATAGGAACATCATGATAAACCCTTTGTTTGCAAAGATATTTGGAAGCATGCTAGAAAACAAAATTAGTAAGTGGGCAGAAGAAAGAGATAAGGGTGCTAAAGGGAAAGCATGTTTTAGACCTAAACCTTCCACATTTGATTATTGTATAACTTTAAGGCACATCATTGAAAAAGTTTGGGAGAGAAAGGAAGAAGTCTTTTGTTGTTTTGTTGATTTCAAAAAAGCGTTTGACTCAGTTCCTAGGGACAGCTTTGGCATAGAATGGAGGAACTTGGGTTTCCTAAACATTTTAGAGTTGATGTCCATAGGCTATATGAAGAGGCGAAAGTCAAAATTAGAACTTCAACGGGATTTCTGAAGTTTTAAAAGCGATATGTGGGTCAAGCAAGGTTGTCCACTGTCTCATACAATTTTTGGTTTATATATTGACAAGCTTGAGGAGTGGTTAAAGTCGCAAGGGGTAATGGTATCTATTTGGGAATGTTTGTTATAAGGCTTCTTTTGTATGCATATGACCTTATTATGATTGCTAAATCAACTCTTGGTTTGCAAGAGCACTTACTATCCCTTGAGAATTTTTGTAGAAGTGTGGGGATGCAAGTCAATATCAACAAAACAAGAGTATTGGTTTTTTCTAAGAAAAGAAAACATAACCAACATAAGTTCTACTTTGAAGGAAACATTCTGGAAGAAGTTACGATTACAAATACCTTAGAATTGACTTGAACAAAAATCTAAGCTGGAATGGTTGTAGAAAGAAAACAACTTTGGGGGGTTGGAAATAATTTAATGCTTTTCAAAATAGGTATAGAGAGGTAGAGTTATGGGACTCGAAAACCACTCAAACTCTTTGTGGGCTTCTAGTGATTCTGGTGATTCTCTATGGTTGTGAACTATGGGCCAACAGTACATCTGACATGCAGTGGAGACAAATTGAGAAAATTCAGAAGTGTTTTATTACAAATAAATTTAATATTAAAAGTGCAGTTCCTTATGATATCTTGTTAAGTGAAACAGGGACTGATCCTATTGAAGCAATTTCTATGGTGCGAGTCATAAGGTATTTAAAAAAAATGAGCAAATTGAAGAGGGTAGATGGCCTAAGGTTGTCTTTAATGATAGATTGTGCGAGAGCAAAAAAACTTGGATGCAGCAAAATAACAAATGGTTTAGTAAACGGGGTATTTTCTTGAACAAGTGTCCCATAAACAACAAAGTGATAAAAGTTTTTTTTTATGGAAAAGTTCCAAAAGCGTACTTAGGATAAGGAGCTAGGAAGAAAAAAATTACGATATTGAAGTGTTTAATCCCACTCATAGTCATCAACCAAAATCATACATAGAGGCCAATATCTCTTGGAGAGCCAAAATTCTTATTGCTCAATTAAGGACTAATTCTCATAAACTTTGTTGTGAAACAGGGCACTAGAAAAGGCTAAAGGAAGTGTGGGAGGAAATCGTATGCATTTTTTGTTCTTCTGGAAAAGTGGAAATAGAAAAACATTTCATTTTAGAATGTGAGGCCTTCAAAGACAACAGGGAAAGTTATGCAGATACGCTGGTAGCTAGCTCTTGGGATAATCTATTTAGCGAGGGGTTTGTCGAGAAGCTGAGAGCATTTATTTAGAAGGTTCAAAGAAAACGGGTCGAATACATCAAGCAGATGAAAAAGAAATATGTCCCATATATCTTTAGCCTCGTGGACGTTAAAATAATTTCTTTCTTCTATCTGCATGCACTGTTTATTTATAAAATAAATATTTGCCCATGTGGCTTTTCTAAGAATGGCGAGTTTCAAAGCGGAATTAGAGTGAGATGTCACTCTTTTTATTTATGTCTACATGGCATGTATAACATGCATTTTTTCAACCTTAGACACATTGACAAGGCATCACTCTATACTTTTAACAACTTTCAACGTGTTGCAGGTAACCTAGATGTACTTTCTATAGTTGTTACGCCTTGGCAGCTAACCTAAATCTTGAGTTAGATTCCAAAGTATTTATTAACCTATAAAGCAGTGTGCCAATATTTTTGTGTTAACATGAGTTAACACAAAATAACATTTAGATTTGGTTGTTCAATTACGATGGGTGTGTGTCCACTCATACTCATACTATACACATAGTAAAATTGTACAAAATAGTATTACTAAGATTGGATGTTATTGTCATTGTCTTTTTATATTTTTAATAAATAACAGATTTATCTTTTCATATATCTTTCTATGTGTGTGTGTGTGTGTGTGTGTGTGTGGGAAGACACAATGGCGTGCGTTGCTAAGGTTTGTTAGCCTTCAAGCGCTAGGCAGGACAATGCCACATTGGTAGATCGTGACACAACAACCCTTGACATCTTTATCTGTGGCAAAAGGCTAGTCCTGGCTATCTTAGTGGATGGGATAGGCTTGCTCCTCTGAGTCTCTCTTTCAAAATGACTGAAAGACCTCACCGAATCCCCAAAAGAGTTCAAGAATGGCAAAGGCCCTAATTTTTCAATTGGCCTTCTGTATTGTGTCCTCTCTGTTCCAGAAGAAGGCTTACAAAGCACCTACAGGTTGTTACGCAATGGATTTTATGCTTGGCTTCTTTTAACAGAGTTGGCGAGAAGGATACTCAAACATGGAGATCAAAGAATTGCAAGGAAATCTGAAACTGTTGATCGTGTTGACGCTGTTCTCTAGCTCACCGACGTGGGCATCAATGGAGTATGTGAAATACTAGAAGCTATGAAGGATGATGCAGTAAAGTATTCAATCATTTGGTGGCACTGTGCGCTTGGGTTTGAATCCCCAGAGGCAGATCGGCCCCCACAATGGCCATGGACGACCTCTCCCTATCTGAAACGAGGCATTCCTTGTAGACCAAGACTGGGAACTTAGTTATAGGCAACCATATGGTCGATCAGCTCATGCGCTGGCCAAATATAGCTGTTTGCAAACCTCTTTCCTCTGTTTCCTACTGGCTAGCAGACTCTAAGACAAAGGGTAAAGGGAAATCCTCCCCGATGGTCATGGTTGTACAGGAGAGGGTAAGGGGCTTCTATCTGGGCACTCTTCACTCAGATTTACCACCCAATCGAGAACAAGATCCCTATGATGGAAAGATCTGCATAGACACAACGCTGGGATGGGAAGTGCCACACCTAAAAGGGCTCCTGGATCCCGCAGGTAGGTATCTGACAAAGGGCAATTCCATGCATACTAGCCCAAATATGTAGCAAGAACTAGACAATGCACTGATATGCACAGATCCATTACATAGCCCAGATTTGGAGAAGCAAGAACTAGATAGAGCACTGATATGCTTAGATATGTCAGATCCAGGCACATGGGCAACATAACGAGCCCTTCCTCAGACATACCCAAACTCTACTGAGGCGGATCTGATACAAATTTTCATTAAAATGCTGGAAGGCAGACATATTTGTTGGAGGATCTAGAAGGGGTGGAGGATCCAGGATTTAAGGTATAAAACCTAGAACCATCTCGGTATACCAGCATGAAGGCAAATCTGATCTACTTAGGTCTTAGTTTACAGGATAACCACATGCTTCAAGATTATGGCATTGCCACAAACTCGACTATCATGATCAACCTGCGTCTGCAGGGTGGATGTTCTGTAACCAGCTCAAAAAGCATAGGCTCTTTCAAGGATGCAATTAAAGGTAAGGAAAAAGCACAAACCAAATCAACAACACTAGCTAAGCTACCAAGGCCCTACATTGTAAAACAAAAATCTGAGAATCCTGCTCTCACCATTGCAATGCCTGAGGTAAATGATTTGTACTTAGGTCTCTATTCGAAAGTAGTTATATGAAAATTTAATGGTTTTTGGACAAAATTTGATGTTTTTCACCAATGGATATATGCTGCATGATCACCAAATTTTGAAATATACTTATGCCCCAAGGAGTTTTTTATAGTTAGATTTAGAGCAGTATAGGAAAGGGAACATATCCTCAATAAGGGTCTATGGTTCTGGGGAAATGCATGACTCTTCATGACCCCTTGGTTTCTAGAATTCGATGCCAACATAATAGTGGTAACAGAGATGCTAGTTTGGGTCAGGTTGCACAACCTTCCATTACACTTCTGGAATCATAATGTTTTAAAAGCCATAGGGAACTCCCTAGGAAATTTCCTTAAGCTTGATGGGGACAAACTTACAAGGGGGATATTTACTTTTGCCAGGATTTACGTTGAAGTAGATCTTAGCCATGGACTGCCAGACGACATTACATTAAATTTCAATAATGCGTAGTGGACACCACCTTTAGATTACAAAAATACATCTTTCTGATGTCGTGGATGTCTACAAACAGGCCACCTCCACAATGCCTATCCACAAGCAAAACAAATCCCCAAATGGAACAAGAAGCAACAAAAAAAGCCAAAAGGATTGAAATACACAACCCCCTTGGATGAAGAGGCAAAAAAAGCAAAAAAAACAAATTATAAAGCAAAAATGGATGTTCAAAAGGTCCATAGCAGCACACTCAAGGAGGAGAAAGACCCCAACAACCTTTTGCAGCAACAAGAATCCCAACTAACATGAATGGAAATATCTGACAATAAGCAAGCTCATGGATCAGAAGGATTTGATTCTGACAAAGACTCTCCCATAAATAAAAATCAGCTATCCATTGTAACTGCCACTCCCAACATTGAAGGTTGGCGAAAGGTGGAAAAAAAGAAAGGGATAAAATAATAGTTCTTTTTTTGTGAAAATAGGAACAGATCATATGCATATGCTTTTTTGCATCTACAACATGTAATTTTGTCTTATGAATAAAATTACGATTTTTCCAAGTATATATATATATATAGTATATTATATATCTTATATGATATATATGTGGTTATTATAGTTATATATTATATATAATCTTATAAACTCCCATTTAACATACGATAAATTCAATTAACTTAAATAAATAATAATTATTAGATAATTTGTATTTCTCAATTAAACTAACATTAATTCAATATTAGTTAAATAAATTTCTTTTTTCAGTTATACAACAAAAAATGGTTATGTTAATTTGATCTCAGTTGCTTACATATACCTCAGAAAAATTAATATGATTATTATATAATTTATATAGTGTACTATAGTAATATTACTTTAAATTATTTATATTATTAAAATGATATTAATATATGTAATATTACCTTTACATTATATAATTAAAAATGTTTATTATATTATTAATACTTAATGGTACGGTATTAATTGATTAATTGAAAAGAAACAATAAAAATATAAAGAAAATAAAAACAAATAGGAATTAAAAGTCAATAAAACTAAAATAAAATAAAAAAGTAGAACCATAAGAAAAAACTTTTTCAATTGTTTATTGTTTAAAGCTTACTAATGTGTGTATTATATCTATTACTTATTTTATATACACAATATTAATATTAATGTATATTTGATGGTGTGAATAGATCTAGATAATTATTACAATGGTGACAATATGCAATTTACAATTGATAACTATTCACATGAACTTGCTTCTTATAAGATTTAAATCTCTTTTTATTTTAGTTATGAGTAAATGATAATCTTCTAGAAAATCTACTTAGTCATATTAGATTTGACTATTCATTATATTTTTTCAAACTTCGAGGGAGAGACTAAATTTCCATACAATACTTCTTTTTTCTTGTAAAGTTAGGCCTTCCATATTATGATTAAGAAATATACATAGAAAAATATTTCTTCCACTAAAGAAACCAAACTAGTAGCATAAGTTCAAAACTCTTTTGTTAAATTTATTGTGGATAACCATATTGTATTTCAAGTGAAAATCATAACTATAAAATAACATAAAATATGAGTTGATGACCATGAACTTACCTACTCCATGAACTATGTTTTTCCTAAGAGGACGAGTTCTCTTGATCATACTTTAGGAGAGGAATCCATCGAGATAGGTGATTGATTTCGACTATCATTATCTAAAGAGGAGATATCATAATTTTCCAATGTCTTTGCTAACCTTAACACTTTCCTATTGACACTATCAACTTTGTCCATGATTTTGATTTCGACTATCATTATCTAAAGAGGAGATATCATAATTTTCCAATGTCTTTGCTAACCTTAACACTTTCCTATTGACACTATCAACTTTGTCCATGATTTCAACCTGTAGATTAGCAGTTCCTGTTGGGTGTTAGTTTAGTTAGTAAGCATCATCCCCATGAGAGTTTTAATATTCTAGTAAAGGTTGATCGTTTACATGTAGGATGAAGAGTGAACCCTAGTAGAGTTTCATACATTAGGAATCCATTCTCTAGTTTCTTTGTCAACATGTCAAGCAAAGGTAGTTTTTGCCCCTCACTAATTACAAAATGTTATAGCATGAGAAAGAAGAATTCTTTCTTGGAAATTCAACATGGAAACAAAATTTAGAGAAAATTGATATTGTTCACACCACCATAAATGGTAAACCCAATCCAATTGTGGTTCCTAGTTCTGGCATGCTTTTCTATCAAATACTATTTTCTCTTAATGGTTGCAAGTGAAATATTGGTTGGTTGAATCATGTGTTAGAATGAAGCTTGATTATTTATCCAAGTCATGCTCAAGTCTCAAACTCATCATATATTTGAAACCCAACATTGTAGACACATGACTAACGTTAGACACATCAAGTCAAAGCTCCACAAATTAGATTACAATCTATAGAAATGGAAATCTGATATTGAATATTCCCTTTATCCTGGTCATGACACATTATTCTTCATATGCATAAATCTAGGATTATTCTTGCTCTGGAAAATAAGAGGGCTATTATGATTGGGCCAGACAAGAGATAAATGAATTAAAAGAACAAATCAGGCAACTTGGACAAATCCAACCTCCATTGGAAGACTTTGATGAAAAGGGAAATCCAAACATTAATATATTTGATAATCAACATATATAAGGACTTAATGCAATGAGGATACTTTTTGTACAACGTCAAAAGTATCACATCCTCATAAAAAATAAAGATCAAGGGCCAGAGTTTTAAATTGAAATATTTAATATATTCAACTCTAATCTGAACATTTTAAACAAAGAGATCATCCCCAGTATTTATCAGGTTCATACAATTCAGTTTCCTATTGGGATAGGGAATAAGTTAATGCAAATGTATTATGAGGTACCTAAAGCAACTCTATGCTTTGATCACTACTGTCTAGATATGAAATTTCTACTTGCAGATATCCCAGTGGTTTGAATTTAGGAATGCCATTCCTTGTAGTAGTAGAACCCCATGGATCTATGATAATACAATATGGGAAAGTAGGGTATTTTATCACAATCCCATCCATCCATGGAATTTGCAAGACCAAAGCCAAACCTAAGGTCATCCTTCCATTTTTATCCACTCCAAAATTGTCCGCTTTAGTATAAGTGGCAAAAACTACAAAAAGAAAGCAACAAAAAACCTAGGAGCTCAAGAATATCAAGGCTAATATGAAGATTGAATAGCAGTTGCAGAGTAAAGAAATCAAGGAAAAGGTACAAGAACTACAGAAACAATTTGAAGATCAAGTTTCTTCTGAAAACCCAACAACATTGTGGAAGAGAAAAACATTTTTGTTGAAATTCTCATACAAGTCCTCCTATGAAGGAAGACCTTGTAAAAGTAGGGCTATTATGATGAATTCAAAATCCTTGACATGCCTATAGGAACTAAGTCTATAAGCTTGTGCATGCTATCATAATGAAGTGTTGTTAAGGAAGGGGAACAAGATATTTCAATGCAAAGCTAGCTCATCCAAGTGATAGTTTAAGAAATGATTTGAGCAAGATGATGAGATCATGTGCCATTATGGGAAATTCAAGGTTCATTCTCTTTAAAACCTACACCATAACTAAAGATGCATGTTCATTCTCTTTATGCAACAAATATGGGCTTAACATAGGCACTTCATCCTCTATCAAATTATACCCTTCCCTACAAGTGCCACAACACATCACTACACAAATGCCATAAGAATGTTTGTCAACTTCCACTATAGATTCTATATAGCAAGAAAATATGAGGTGGCTAGCATTGAGTAGGTTGTCAAGTGAAAAATACAGTAACTCTCAAATGAATATTAAAGGTAAGGTTTAATGAATGGGCCTTGGACGCTAGTTATTTAAGAACCAAAGACACCAAGAATTTTAAACTTATTGAGTTATATTGGTTGAACAGGACCTTTGTTGCTCAAGTGGTGGAGGACAAAGGTAGTAAACATCAGTCCATAATGTAAAAGCAGAATGTGATGGACTAGAATTTGATGCGTTATGCAAAGAAGTTTTTAATATCAATATCACAATCAATAGCTATTCAAAACCTAAAACAACACAATGGAAGAAATAGATAATGATACTTAAATTGACAAACATTATTGGCAGACACCATGGAAATGGCCAAGTTAAATCTCCATGTTTAAATTATAAGAAAGGAAATAGAAACCTCCTCACACATGTTATATATTCCATCTTTTCTTATCAATAGGATAATGAAGTATAATATAGGCCTATAGATACTAAAAAAAACCTACCAAGATTCCTGTGAAGCACAAATTTAAACAAATCCTTATCTCCAATTTTGACAAACATTAGGCTTCTATGTGTGAAATTGCAGAGAAAAACCATATCATCTCAGTCAATAGAAACAAAAAATTAATCATGCCAAAAAAAGGCAATAGAGACAAAAATAACATAACATCTGAGGCAAAACATGTAGACCTTATCATTCCTTAATCACAACAATTTTGTAGATTGTATGCAATAAATGACATGCCTCTAAGAATGGTAGAATTGGAAGCAACTGTAATTGACAATGTAGAGAACTGGAGTGCTTTAAGATACGTCAAACACTGCAACCTATGGATGGAGATTCAAGTTGATGCAAACACATAAATTTCTTATTCAAATATATGCAGGTTGCAAGTATTGATTAACTTTTTCATATTTAAATTTTAGGAAATAAATAAGACCGAGTTTCTATTATGTAGGTTGCAATTATTCATTACCCTTTTCACATTTCAATTTCGGATTCAAATAAGACTGAGTTTCTATTTCTGAAACAACTCCCATTGACAGAAATAAATTTTAACGATATGCATGTCGTTGCAACCATGCCACAAGTTCAATTGCAGATCGTATAAGGAACAAGAGGAGGTGAGGGACCAAGGGTGCCCAATTGCGATGCACTTCATTGGAAGAGCGAATGATCGATGATGTCATTGCTTCCAATGCTCCATGTAATGATTTTAAGAATGCCCATGTGGTGGCGGATCATATTGTCCCACCATCTACCATAGAGCCACCCTCAACCACAATACAAGGTGAAAGCTCAATTAAGAATATTGGTGCCATAAGAGGGTGGAAAAAGGAATACATGCTAGGTGCAATTGATGACATAGAGTTTAGGAGATATTCAATATGTG
>APFE030863374.1:0-18901 GCA_000404065.3 Pinus taeda | reverse complement strand
TTCTAACCCTTCCACCTTGCAACTTCAACTTTACTTTTCCACGACCAATGATTCTAGCCTTCCTATCATCCCCTAAGAAGACATCACCACCATCGTATTTCTCATACTCGCAGAACCACTCTCTATGGGGAGTGAAGTGAAAGGATGCACCTGAGTCAATCAACCATGCCTCATGATCTACATGTGTACTTGAAGAAGCCAAGTACACATCCCCACCTTCATCTGAGGTGGTTTTCAACTCTGTAGAAGGAGCATCATCAAATCCCTTTCCTTTACCAAGAGATTTGAATTTACAGCCCCTTTTGTAGTGCCCTTCCTTTCCGCATTTCCAACACACCGCCTTTACAGGTTTTCCTGGAAATTTAGATCTCCATCTAGATTTAGATCTCCAACTCGATGATTTATTTTTGTTTTTGTTCTGGGACTGTCCTCATACCGACAACGCATCACCATTTTGGCTCTCCATATCTTTCCATCTCATCTCCTCCGTCAGCAAGGATGAGAATATTTCATCAAACTATAAGGCAGTTGCATTGCTACCTATTGCAATAACCAAAATATCCCACGAATCTAGTAGAGAACACAAAAAACTGATGCACTTATCTTCATCTTAAATTTTAATATCAACAGATGCTAAATAACTTACCATAGTATTAAACGCATTCAAAAGCTCTGTCATCGAGTCTCCATCTTTCATCCTCAGGTTATACAACTTTTTCTGTAGGAATAGTTTATTCACCAGAGACTTAGATTGATACAAAGTCCCTAATTTGTCCCACAAAGCCTTCGTTGTAGCTTTCCCTGATACATTCAACAATACTGAATTTGAGACACACAACCGTATTGTGCTCTTTGCCTTCTGATCCAACTTCTTCCATTCTTCATCAGGCACTCCCATTGGTTTAGTACCCGGATCTACCATGATCCACTGATCTTTATGCACCAACAAATCCTCCATATTGAGTTTCCACAACTCAAAACTCTAACCATTAAATTTCTCGATCTCTATCTTTCCACTGCTGACCATCTTCTTTCACCACCAGAATCAATCTCGAAAATCTCCCACTGAATAGGGTTTACCACAGGCCTGAGCAAAACCCTTTAGCAACAAAGGCGTCCCCTTGAAGCCAAAATAGCTCTGATACCAAATGTAAGTTTTAACCCTGTACAGAAATTACCTGCATATGAATTCTAAAACATAAAAATAACAATGCGAGAGCATAACACATAAAACACATATACACAGAGATTTTCCCCTAGATCCCAAAATCGGGACTACCAGCTTGATTTTTCATTATGTTCCTTTCAATGTTACAATACATATTTATACATGCCGAAGCATCCAATACCATAGTCCGAAAGCCATTGCATCCATAACCATGGACCAAAAACCATTGCGTCCAAAACCATGTGTGAAAATCATGCACAAAACCATAGGTAGGTCCGCCCAACCTAACATAGGGTCCAAAACCAAAATTTCCAGGGCGCTGCCCCGAACCCCATAGAGTGGGGTTACTTGCACCCCTCAAACCCCCTATGACCCCCCTACTACGCAATCAGCGCAACAAAGGAGGGGCTCCGCCCCCCTTCTAACCCCTTGGTTAACTACGTGGGCTAGTCTTGGAAAGAATATAACACAAACCATCAAGGCATCGATAAAGAATAGAATCGACACCGACACGGTATAAAGTATCGCTAATAATATGGTAGGTTTGGGGATGATGTTGAATCCTTCGATGATCATCCTTGGTCAACGTGAACCATAATGTAGAGGTTTGGAGATACACGATGATATTACCATACCATGGATCAAGGGTGTTAATCAGGAAAAGGGTCTCATCTGGAAGATGTTCATCTACACCAACAGGGTGAGCTTTGGAGGGAAGGGAACAAATCAATTCAGTGAAAACAAGTGACTTCTTAGATTTCGCCGTAGTGAAGACCAAATCAAATTCTTGTAGGATAATGATCCATTTAGAATACTTGCCCCCCAGCAACTGACGAGTCAGGATATAGGTCACAGGGTTGCATTAAGAAATCACTGTAGTCGTACGTAAAAAGATATAGTGCTGAAAGTGTTGAATAGCCTAAACGGTAGCTAAAAGCAACTTCTCAACATGCGCATAATGCATTTCAGTGTCAAGGAGGTTTCGACTAAGGTAGTAGATCACATGTTCGCTGCCTTCGTTATCGTCTTGGACCAACACCATAGAAATGGTGCTAGGGGTTGTAGCTAGGTAAAGGAAGTATACTCGATAATAGTCTGGTGGATGCAATAGAGGAGAATTTATGAGGACAGCCTTAAGATCATCAAAATATTTTTGGGCCACCTCATCCCACACAAAGGGTGTTCCTTGTTTGAGCAACCAGGTAAATCCTGTGGCTAGCCCGATGTAGTCGGGTATAAAACGATGAAGAAAGTTGGCCTTTCCTTGCAGGCTCTAGAGGTTGTGCAGTGAAGATGGAGGGGGTAAATTTACAATGGCCTTGACTTTTAGTGGATCCAGACGAATCCCATCCTTGGAAATGATGAAGCCAAGGAGTCGTCCTGATTCCATGGAGAAAACACATTTGTGTGGATTTAACCAAATGTTATAGTGTCTGCAGCATAGAAAAATCTGTCGAAGATGGTCTGGGTGATCTTGGCGCTTATGAGAATGGGCAGGAAGGTCATCCAAGTAAGGCTGGACAATGTTGTGAATATCATGAAACGCATAGGACATTGCCCGTTGAAACATGGTTCCAATATTTTTGAGGCCAAAAGGGAGCTTCTTGTATGCAAACATATCCCATGGGAAGATAAAGGTTGTCTTTTCTTGGTCAGTCGATGCGATATTAATCTGGCTATAACTAGAAAAATTGTCCATAAAGGAAAAGATCTCGCTCTTGGCACATTCATCAATGTTTTGATCAATGAAGTGAGTAGGATAGTTATATTTAGGACATGCACAATTAAGATCTTGATAATCCATGCAAACGTGGATCATGCCTTGTTTTTTAGTCACTGGGACAATATTGGACACTTAGTCTGTAAGGGGGATGGGATAGATGAACCCATCTTTGAGAAGATTTTCGACTTCACCCTTAATAGCAGCGGCCTTCCTAGGGTGCACCAGGCGAAGCCGTTGCCGAATAGGCTTCGCTTGCGGATACGTTGGTATTTCAAGCACCAAAATGCTAGGATCGATGCCAGGAATTTCTTCATAAGACCATGCAAACACATCACAGAATTCCTGAAATAGACGAGTATATGTCTTGATCTCATCTGAAGAACAAGATACCCTAATATGAACATGTTCAATGACACCGGGTTTGATAGAAATGTCAATCAGTATTGTTTGGGTAATATTACAAATTTCCTTCCAACCATACTTCATGAGTAACAGTCAGTGACGGAAATGGAGAAGAGGACTCTTCAAAAACAGTAGACATGATTGTTGGGTAGGCAGGAACGAGGATCAATGATGAGTATCGATCCAGGCGGTTCCTCGAGAGACATGATTTCCATGATACCTTCATCAACGAGGAAGGTCTTGGCTAAGGGATCAGATGATTCCAAAGTGCCAATACAGGGGGATTGAGAGTACATATCAAGAGAGGTATTCAACATATGACAATCAGAGGATGCAGAGTTCGAAACCGAAACAATTTCCACATAATTGATTTCGGCGGGACTAAGTGGCATGACCTTGCCCCAAGAATCAAAAAGATCTGGAGCAAGTATGACCCAGGGATCAGATTTGACTAATACCATATTGACAGAGGCAACATGAGGAGGTGGGAGTGGAAAAATTCCCATTAACGCAGAATTTTTGAAGAGACCTGCACCCACACTCTCATAGGGAGCACCAGAGTGCTTGAATTACGAAACATTGCTATTTGAGGAAGAGGCAAAGAAAGATAGCTGATCGACGGGGACAATCTTCCCTTGATGGGGAAAATGGATCATGCGAAACAAAGAGGAGGCAACGATATGCATGACATGAGTCCAACTTCGGCCAAGTAGAAGATTATAATTGAGATTGGCGTCAACAATTTCTACTTCAACTTGCACTGTCTTGCCTTCTATGGTGATGACAAGGTTAGGTAAGACACCAAAGGGTCGCGAATTGTGCCCATCGAAAGCTTCCAAAGTGTTTGGAGACTGGTTCAGTGTAGGGGAACCAATAGCCTTCCAACATGTAGTTGACATGATGCAAGTGGAAGCACCTTCATCGATGAAAGTGCGGTGGATGGTCTTCTCATTAATGATTACCTAAATAAGAAAGGCAATTTGATGAGGGAGCCATGGAACATGGTTCTCCAAATTGAAACAGATCAAATTAGAATCGGTAGGATCGATGCCCTCGATAGCTGACAAAAAATATTTCCTCTGCAATGAACACCTTTGGAGTACCTTGAGAGTCGACATGGCTTATGGCTCCTGAGCCAAATCTTCAACAATATTGTAGTGCTGAGCGGCTCGGGCATTGGGATTATACGAGGATTTCTGCAACACACCTTGAGAGAGTGGCCACATAGCGGAATCAAGGTTAGGGCACTCAATTTGTAGAGGGGCAAAACTCAAGGTAGAAGAAGAAGGTGCATCTTCTTTTTCTTTCCCATCTTCCGGAGCTAGAGTTTGATAATCTTTCGATTAGGTAGCCATATTAATGGGTGTGCTCATCATGAACACTTGAGATCCATATGAAGCAGTTCAGGGTTAGTCTACCATTTGAGTCTGTTGAGATGGAAAAGGCTCTTTAAGGACAGTAGGGGTCCCTTTGAGTATGCGTCTAACTTCGAATCATCGTGGACAATCCTTAGTATAGTGATCCTCCTCACAAATGAGGTAGGGATAGTTAGTTTTCCATTGGGAAGATTTGCTAGTAGACGATTTGGGAGGACGCTGTTTTGGGGCATCGGCTTTAGCTTTGCCTTTGCCTTTCTTTTTTCCTTTCGAGGATTTTTCATCTGTGGTAGACTGGATAGTGTAGATCTTTGAGGTTTTACCAGGGTCTAACAGGTTTTGAGATGAATTATTAGGAGCAACATTCGAGACCGACTTCTATTTGGAAGAAGTGCTAGTAGGGGTATGGGATATTGAACCAATAACTCCGTCAACGGGAGGAACAACTGTTGACTTTGATGTTGTGAGATCGGATGATGGCCGTGGAGAATCGGGTAACAACTCGTATAAGGTGCCATACTGAGAGTAGACCAGATCCAAGTACCGAGCATGGGAAATGGCTTGCTCTTTAGTGACACATCCACCCATAGCTATATCATGAGCAATTGGGGCTATGAATGATTTGGAAAACCATTCAGTGAGCAACTGATCAGCTATCTCAAACTTGATCAGGTGACATCTACGTCTCTATTCATGGATATGATCAGAGATGTGTGTCATAGTGTCTTGCTTAAGCAATGTGAGAAAATAGGTGCCAATTTCATAATGAACCGGCAACTGAAAATGCATGAGGAAAGTCATGGCTAATGAATTGAAGTCATGGAAAGTACTTCGAGGTAGCTCGATGTACCATTTCATTGCGGCACCCATGAGGGTTCGTTGTAAAAGGTGAAGATGAATGGAATCTTCCACGTACGAGTTCAACGAGTACCAGAGGTGATATGTCATCACGTGGGCCTGAGGATCTTCTTTAGCTTTTCCATCAAACTTTGGGCAATCACTTGGTATCATGGACAGCACCAGAGGCCAGTACGACAAATGAATGATCGGATCATTCGTAAGGCACGATACATCTGGGAACTCAAGTGTAGCCAAGAAAGGTAATTGAGTGTTAAAAGGCATGGGAGGTCAATAAGCGGGCCCATAGGGAGGAGCCCATCCCTGCTAGTAAGGATTTTGTCCCCATAGTGGGGGATTTTGGCCATATGGCATCTGAGGCCGCCCCCATTGTGGATTACCTTGACCAAAGGGAGGATTCTGACCTTGCATACCTTGAAATTGTCTAGGCACAGGTTGCTGATAGGAAACTATTGGCCGAATAAATCGATCTTGTGGACAAGGTCGATCTCCCTAGTATCAGTAAATATCTAGCAACAAGTAGGACAAGCAAATCTACCTTTCTCTAAACATATTTCGATTCATTAATAAAAACTAAAGAGGTGTTTTTAGACCCTACCTTAAGTCCAATGCTAGTTTGTGGCAGCCATGCTCCAATAGCTTCGAAAGAGTCTCCTTTTAAGAACCTACAATCACAAACAATAACACATCAAATAACACCTGCATAGCTAATATAATAAATCATGTTCATCATGGTGATCAAGGAATCCATGAAATAAACCATAAAACACAGCTTATTGAGAAAAATAAACTTGATTGTATTATCTTTGAAATAGAGGAACTTTACAACCTTTGGTGCCTTGATGTTGTACAAGCTCTTCCCAAGGTCCAAACAGGGATCTCCTCTACTTTGGCAAGCCTCACTCTCTTCCAAATGAGATCAAAAGGTATGTAATCTCTCCTCTCAAAAGCTCAATTAGGAAGACAAAGTTCCAGCAGCATTTACCCTAAAAAATATTCATCTTTCAACCTCCTCAGTAACCAGCCCAATGCTTCATTTTATAGTGCAAAGGAAGGAGGTTACAAGTCCACCATTGAAGGGATAGAGTCCTTCTTCAAAGGGATAAGTTCCTCACATCAAGGATTTAGCTCCTTAAGGTATGGGATGCATGAACCTTTAAGGAGCGAACTTGCCACCTCAAGATTCCCTCTAGAAGCTTCTAGAAATGACTCAAAGTGAGTTTTTAAGAATGTACTTGCGCATTTTTAACTTTTACAGGGGTTCACACCCATAACACAGAGATAGAGCGTTCAGGTGCGAAGGGGACATGACCAATAGGTGCGGGATTGCAAGTAATGCTAAGAGAAAGTGCGGAACCAGAGTTTTAGAGATTTTTAATGTCTTTCTCTTGTTTTCAAGGCTTGATATGAAGAACTAAGGTTTAAGAATTGTAAAGGAGGAAGGTATGAGTGGTGATAGACTCACACTAATTGTAGAATGTCAAGGTGACAATTTTTGTGCAACAGCAGCGTATGGGTTAAAAGGTTGTTGAGCCTGTTGACCTTGGACATATGGGTATGGGACCTATTGTCCTGGAAAATAGGGTTGTTGAGCCTTTTGTCCCTAAACAAGAGGGTTCTGGACTTGCAGTCCTTGGGCATAAGGTTGATATACTTGTTGCCCTTGGATGTAGGAGTTTTGTACATGGTGCCCTTGGCTAACAAGATTCTGAACCTGTTGACCTAGGACAAGAGGATTTTATGCCTACTGCTGCAGGACTTGACCTTGACCCTGTCCTTGCAAGGGTTGACCTTGTTGATATGTATACAAGGGTTGTTGTTGCCCTGGTTGGTTTTGCTGTTGCAAGGGCTGACCTTGTGGTTGCAAAATTTGTCCCTGGGTTTGCAGAGGTTGGCCCTACAAGGGTATGGATTCAAAGGTATGCGGAGCATATTGCATCTTCTGTTGCGCGACTTGATGCAACTATTGGAAGGATTGTCCTTGCTTTTGTTGCAGGAGACTTTTCTGTGGGATAATATGCCCTTGTTGTTGCATAGAAAACCATTGCTGCAACAAAGGTTTCCCTTGCTATTGCAAGGGTACTTGAACAGTGCCTGGGAAATTACTAAACTAAATCTGGCCATAGCCAGGCTGGATGTACTGCCCAGATTAGAGGGTGTAAGGTTGATTAACCAATCCTTGAGAACCATATGGAATGTAAGGATTTTGGTATTGGACCTAAGCCCCATAGGGCTACTGATATGGACCACCAGGATTTTGAACCTATTAGTACTGGACATTTCTTGATCCAGTAGGGTCAACAGGATTATAAATAATACCAGAATAAGGCTCATTTATACCAAGCATGTGATCTTGTGAGCCGTTCACATTAGTGGCACCTAACACCATAGAGACATTCAGGTTTTGCACCCCAGGCGGTGGCACAATCTGGCCACTGACTAATGGGATAGAAGAACTGGCAGAGACAATCTTTGAAACCGTTAGTTGTGACTAATGTGTAACTGGGATCGATGATACAAGAGTGTTCAGGATGGTGGGTTGCACTGGGACTGAAGTAATAGCTAGTTGGGAAGTTGTGTTCATGACGAATGGACCTGACGTAGGCCTGACAATTGATGCCCAAATAGGATTATGGTAGAGTGATGAGGCACTCGGTGTGCCTAAAACTAAGTGTCCCAAAGATACATAGCTAGGTGGCAAGTTGGTGGGAATACCTTCCGAATAAGGGAAACCCTCAGGAGGAAACTGCAATTGCAATTCTTCCCCTCAACAATGTGTAGAGTAAAAACTTCGGACTTATTCAGAGAAGTGACTAGAGAATCGCCTTCGGGTTCCATGTTTGAAAACAAACGACGACGAATGGCCGAACATGTACTAGGGGATAGTTCCAAAGGAACACCCAACTGGTCGTATGAACTGTAAGTACATTTCGGTGATATCTCAACAACGTCAAAAAAAGGGGTCAGAGGATAGATAGCTAGTCCAAGCTTACCATCAGTGGTTGGCGAGTTCTATGGAGTTCGAACAAGATTATCCGAAGATGTTGGACCTAGATTAATAGAGGACCCTGAATCAAAGGTAGGTGGAGGATGAGATGACAAAGGTTGAACACTCAAAACAATTGCAAGTTCAAAATTGTTGTCCTCAAGTGACTCTGATAACTCAGGAAATGGGTCCTCAGACAATCTTTTAGACGGAGGAGAGGAAGAGGAATTGGGTGAACCAGATGGTTTAGCCACGATGACCTTGTCTTATTTGATAGAACAAATAACTTCAAGGATTTAAAATTCCCTTTTAATGGAACTCACGATTTGGTCAAAAAGACTAACAAGATGTTTTGGATCGTGGGCAATAAATTATTGAGATGCATAAAAGACTGATGTTCTTTCATTTTTTAAGAGTCGAGAAAGAAACAAAGATGACTCTATCACTTTTGATTGGAAACGAGCTCGAAAGGACAAGTGCTCGAATGATATTTTAAGTTTAATGAGTCAAAAAGATCAAATGACTACTTAGGATGATCTAGGTAAACAAGATTACCAGGCAACCGTGAACTGCAGAATACATAATGGCGAACCAAGAAGTACAAGCAGGTAATCTCCCCGAATGTTGTGTTTGATGTGTCACGTTCGCAAGGCGGCTAACTCGGCTTCCTAAGGATAAAATCATTGCAACCTAGTGGGGTCTCCCGTTATATACTCAATGGTACAGGGAGCACAAATTCATGCTGATGCTATCTAATACCAAAGCTAACAACAGCTGCTAGGTTTAAAGACGTCGGAACACGTCTCCAACCTAGACCTTCTAGATATGATCATTAATGTCAAATGTGCCTTAGGTTAATTGAATTCATTTTAGAGTTGATCTTGAGTTGAGTTTCAATTTTTAGGTCTTAGCAATGCTACTCGAAAAACCTAAAATGCAACTAAATGGGACAAGACCCTTTCAATTCGATGAAATTCTTACACTAGAGAGGGTAGAAACTACTCAATAAAATGCAAACAATCAAGCAACTTAAACAAAATTATCTTTCACCACTTCACTTTTTCAAAAAATAAACTAATGAAAAATGCATTCCAATTCCTAATTTCCTTTCAAAATGAAAAGAATTCTCTTCCTTTTTCAAATGTAGATGCAATTCTAGTTTTTAAGAGATGAAAATCATAATGATGCAACAAGGTAGAATTTCATACTTTCTCATGAAACAACGAAACACACTTTTCGCATACAATCTTTCAATGAAAATTTTTTCGAGACCATGAGCTCTTCAAGCAGATGAAAACATGAAAAGAGAAGTTCATTCAAATCAATGAAACACTAACTTTTCCAAACACAAGAGCAACAATGTAAAAGGACCAAAAAACAAATGCAAGGAGCAAACACACCCACACTCAAACTTGATGAGTCCACAAGCTGCTAAATGGGTGACCAACTAGATTCCCTAGCATCGCTGACCACTCAATGACTCAATCAATCAAATAGCAAGATGACAAGCCAACAAGCAAGAAAAAACGAAATGAAAACTAACTGCATAATCAGGGAGAAAACAGTAAAAAAGGCTCATGGGGTCAAAAACACAAGAGTAGAACACACTGTCCAAGATTGGGGTCAAGTCCTAATCTTCACCTATAGGCATCGGCGCCACTACCTAACTGACAACAAGCGCCAGAGGCTGATCGGCATGATTGTTCCTCCACAATTTGCACTGGTCGGTGCGACTGTTAGCGAATTAAATGCGTTGGCCAAGGAAACTATGGAAAAATAATAAAAAATTCAAAACAGGGACCAGATTTGCTACTATGAATTTTAGACTTAGGCTAGCAAGCAGGAGAAAAGAAACAAAACCAAAATGAAAACGTGAAACTAGCAAAGTTCTCATGAAATCATGAAATCCAAAACAAACAAAAGGTGGGATCTTCCTCAATGAAGTCGCCAATTTGTGGTGACGTAAAATTATAAGTGCGAACACGAATGAATTCCTCTAGCCCGATAATGGGTCTAGCCACAACACATACATTCTATGGAATATTTCCTTAGGTTAGAATCAATCAAGAGGGCCTACCTCTTTGTCGCTTATCCTGCTTGATGATGTCCTCGCTTGCTTGCTCTAGCAATATCTCACTTCCTTCTTCAAGCTCCTAAAACAAGTAAACACAACAACACATAAACATAATAATATACAAATTGCAATTCAACCTACTTAATGAGTCAAGAAGCATTAATACACGAATATGTAATATTACAAAACATGTAGGAGATCAATTGATAGTTACATATATTAATATCAAAGAGAGATTACAACCATTCGTCTTGACGTCGCAGTCTTCCTCTGACAGCACCGACTTCACACACTTTTGCTAGCACTCCATGATGGCTTCAAACAACAATAGTTTAAAGGCTCTTCCCTTTAGACTTCACTCCAAACCAAACACACTTCTCCCTTACACAACTAGATGGCTACATCTAGTAATAACTTGCTTGTCTAATCAAAATAGTATACTCACACTCAACCAACACTCTAACTAGCTTGTGCTTGGGAAGAAGGGAGGTTTATATAGGAAATATGGATGGGAGATGGATCCTCTTCTCATGGGAGAAGGACTTATCCCTTGAGGTAGTTCCATCATTATAGGAGAAAGGAGCCCAAACTGTCATCCTCGACCCCATCTGACCAAACCATTTACCAAAATTCTATTATGGAGCTTCTAGAGCTGGAAGCTTCGGCTCTAATTTAAAAAAAATTCCATAACAAGACCAGTGTGACTAGAAAATAGCTTAGTCGCTTTGGTTGGCGCGAGGAGTAGTTATAAGCTCTGCACATCGGCGCGAGGGAGACAAAGGCCACTATCATCGGTCTTGTAAACTCGGCAAAACAAAAGTTTCAGGGGAAATGATGCAAAAGGGAAATGATCTGCTCATGAAGAGGGCATAATGGGAGTTTCTCCACAAAGGCAAAGCATGTGGGGTTCACTGTAGAGGTCCTCCAGGATCAAGGAATGGGGAGTACAGGGAAAGTGACAAAACGTTGTGTAACAAGGCCATAGAGTAGCACGCGCTAAATACGATCAGCAAGTAGAAGGTCAACAATCCCCAAATGTTTGTTGAGAAGATGTCTGCGATTGATCTCCTTAAGAAGATCATAGAGAATAATGAGCACACCACAGCCATAGTAGATGAGGCATGTCAAACTGTTTCAGAGATGAATATCCCAGAAGATGCGCTAAGCGATGCAAAAATTCGGAAGCTCACTGCAGGTGTGCATGACGCAAGGACAAAGATGGCTAAGGTTCAGTTTGAGTTGAACCTTAAGATCACAGAGCTCGAGTTGAGGGCATAGCCTTTGACTCCACGAAAATTCAGAGTGTAGCATGAGGTAGTTGTCAAAGATGTAGTTGCAATAGTAGATGCCGCAGTGAAGGATTACATTGTGCTCTTTGAGCAGTCACTCGAAGTAGTTACCAGCCTCCAGGAAGATCCCAACATGCAAAGGCTAGAAACAGAGGCACGAGAACTACTGTAGAGATATGATGAGTTCAAAGCAGTGGCGCACACTGTCACCAACACAAAAAGGTGAGTGAAGCTGCTGGAAGCAAAAGCACTGAAGGAACAGGTGGATGCAGCACAACGCAAGGAGGCAGTATTAAAGGCCAAGTTGGGGCCTTGACTAGATGAAGCATATGTGCTCACAACCACCATTGAAGGAAAATTGGCTAGTCTGCAAGAAACACTGAGTAGGTTAAGCATGCGACGACGTAGTGTACCACCGAGGTTGTAATAGTACAGATGGATCTAGGAGGTCTTGGCCACAAGATCTCTGCGCCAGCAGAGTGACTCGGGGGTGAGTCACCATATTTTTGTTGGGGGCCTTTGGGAATGGACCCCTTCGGGTCAATTTTGGGGTTAAAAGCCCAAGTTTTGGGGTTAAAGGCCCAAGTTTTATATAAATAAGGTAAATTCTCCGCATTTTGTGGTCGCGAAGCGTGAAGATGTAAAGAGTCATTAAGGGTTTCCTCCCTTAGTTTGTGTCGGCTTTATGAGATCCACCCTTTGTCCACATACCATGGGATTGTATAAAAAGGGAAGTCTTAGAAGAGTCTAAGATAGTTTTTAGTTTAGTTCAGATATGTTTTGAAGAGTCATTGATGTAATGGGTCCATGAGAGCTAAGAGCAAAGAGTCTTAGCGTAGGAAAGAGGCTCTGTAGTTGTGTGCGCAGAGGCCTAGAATAGAAGTCCACAACTAAGTGTGTGAACCCCTACAGCTGTGTGTGCAGGGTAGTTAGAGTCTGTAAAGGAGATCTGAACATCAATAAAGAGAATTATTCTGGAATTACCTATGTATGAGATATTTTACTTCTATTATGACTGCATATGATTGTGTTATGTTGAATACTGGGTTTATGATTTAATGCTATATTGATGTGCAAATCTATGTGTTTTACTTTGTTATATGAACATAAGTAGGAATATCTATTTACACAAAGATAGTTATAATGCATGTTGAAGTTATCCACTACTTAAGATAATCTGGTTAAATATAGCAGTAAGATTAATTATAGAGGTGTGTTCGCCTATTTAGGGTATGCGAAAGATAGTTATAGACCTTCACGAAGGTCTAGAGGATGACTAAGAGAAGTATATCGATAAGCCCTAAAAGTATTATTAATATGCACGAAGGAAGGGTTAAGGTATAATGCAACATCACTGCCATCTCAGGGTGTGGAAACTTGGTTCTTGCAGCCCCCCATACCACTTCGTGTGAGACTTCAATCCGCGCTCTGCGAATTGATGCCAGAAGGGTCAGTAGTGTTGAGATTAGCTTGGCTAATTAACACTGAACTTGGGTCAGGGCCCATTAAACCAACACCAACCCCAAAGTATGATGAATCCCGCCCTTAAGGAAATTGTAAAAGAAGAACTGCAAAAACTGTTGAATGCATGGTTCATATATCCCATCTCAGATAGTGAGAGGGTTTCCTCTCTTGTCATAGTCCCCAAGAATAATTAGAAGTGGAGGATTTATGTTGATTATAGAGATATTAACAAGGCTACAAAGGAGGACCATTTCCCTCTACCTTTCATTGACCAAGTCCTAAATGGCCTTGCAGAGAATATATTATTTTCCTTAATGGATGGTTTTAGTGGGTACAACCAAATACAAATCAGCCTTGAAGACCAAGACAAGACCAAATTCACATGTCCATGGGGTACCTTTGCTTATAGAGTTATTCCATTCAGTTTGTGTAATGCTCCTGCTACCTTCCAGAGCACAAATTCTGAGTATCTTTTTTGGCCTTGTTCATGACACTATTGAGATATACATGGATGACTTCACTCCTTATGGATGGGACTTCTAGGAAGATCTTTCTAATTTATGTAAATTCTTAAATAAATTCATTATGATGAATCTTCATTATTTCTCAAGAAATGTGAATTTTTGATTAATGCAGGGACTATGTTGGGCCATTCCATATCTAAGGAAGGGATATAGGTCGACCCCAACAAAGTTGTTATCATTAAAAGGGTCCCTACCCCCAAAAACCAAAGGGATGTCAAAAGCTTCCTTGGATTGGCTGGGTAATTATAGAAGGTTCATTAAGGACTTTAGTAAACTAGCTTAACCTTTGTTTGGATTACTGGCGAAAGACTCATATTTTTGTTGGATAGATAAATGTTAAGAGGCCTTTTAAGTACTAAAGGAAAATTTGACCACTACACCCATCCTTAGGGATCCCAATTAGGAATTTCCTTTCCATATCCACACATATGCATTAGATAAGGTTGTATGGGTAGCCTTAGGGCAAGTGGAAGACAAACTTCCCTATATTATATATTTCATTAGTAAAAACCTTTCTAAGACTGAAATTTACTATACAGTCATTGAAAAATAGCTCCTAGTTGTGGTGCACCTTTTGAATAAGTTTATGCACTATATCATTGGATATCAAACTTTTGTTCACATTTATCATGCAACCATTAATTTTTTAGTGAATAAAATTGATGTCAATGCCATAATCATTAGATGGTTGTTACTATTGCAATAATTTGATTTAACTATTGTTGATAAGCCAGGGAAAGAGAATGTGGATGCATATTTTTTGTCAATATTGACCTTGCCTACAGGAAATGAGGAGATGGTAGGTGATCAACTTCCAAATGAACACCTCTTTTCCATCTCGGTGGTATCTCCTTGGTTTACTGATATAGAAAATTACATGATTGCTGGGAGGTTCCCTCTTAATATATCCTCCAAGGAGAAGAGAAAGATTGTTAGAAAGATTTCATCTTTCACCTAGATTGGGGGAAGTCTTTTCAAGTTGTGTCTAGATCATATTTTGAGGAGATGTGTGAGGGAAGAGGATGTCTTTGACATCCTCTCAACATGCCATGATGGACCTGTTGGGGCCACTTTTCTATTAAGAAGACAACTTTCAAAGTACTACACGATGGTTACTATTGGCATACTCTACATCAATATGCAAGAAGGTACACCACCAGGTGTGATCAGTGCCAGAGGATGGGAAAGACTACACCCAAGGATAAGATGCCCCTACAATCTCAAGCAACTTTGGAGCCATTTGAGAAGTGGTGGATGGAATTTAGTGGGCCCATTGATCCACCATAATGACATATAAGTACATCCTTATGTGCACTGATTACTTGACTAAATGGGCTGATCCAAAGGTTGTGAAGGTAGCAACTGAGCAGAAAGTGGTTGAATTCCTTAAGGAAAACATCTTTTACAAGTTTTTCTTTCCACGATATTTGGTCACTGATAAAGGGACATAGTTCACATCAAATCTAATTGAAGGCATCATGGAGTAGCACAACATCAAGCATAGGAAATCCACTGGCTATTACCCTAAAAAAATGGGCAAGTGGAGGTCACAAATAGGGTCTTGGAGAAAATTTTGACCAAGGCTGTTAGCAACAGTAGAAAATATTGGGCAAACCGGCTTATAGAAGCCACTTGGGCCTACAATAACACTTGGAAGAACACCACTGGATTTACCCCATTTGAATTAGTCTATAAAAAGAAGGACCTATTTTCCATTGAGTATGAATATAACACCTTAAGGATGGAAGCTCAGTTAGACTTAGACCTTACTACATCATAGCAAGAAAGGTTGCTCCAACGTAATGGATTGGATGAGCTTAGATTGCAGGCTCTCATGCACATTGATGTGTTCCAACTACAAAGGAAGGTTTGGAATGACAAAAACATCAAGAAGAGATCCTTCCAAGAGGGTGATTAGGCCCTTCTGTATGATTCAAGATTCAAGTATTTCATTAAAAATTTGATGAAAAGGTGTTTGGGACCCTATCTAGTGGGAAAATGTTATGAAAATGGGTTTGTCCAAATTAGAACAATTGACGAAGAAGGCATTCCATTGTTTGTTAATGGTTACAGGTTGAAGTTATAAAAAAATGCCTCTGTCAAAAGAGGATTTTACTAGTTCAATAGGTAGGGAGTTGAATGTAATTGGGGGTCACATAGCCCTCAGTTCACCGAACCTATGACCAGCAAAAGAAGAATAAAAAATACACAAAAAAAAATTGGAAAATAAGGGGCCTAGGTGAAAGGCTCCATGAGGCACCTAAGTCCAACTCTAGGGTTGAAAACCACCATGAGGCAGCCCAAGATAAAAAATAAAAAAAAAAAGAGGGAAATAAGATGAAAACATCCTCTGAGGCTTTTAACTAGGCAACCCCTTCTATGGATAGAAGTGATCCCTCTAGTACAATTAGTGGATCTAGTAACAATTGAAACAAATACATGCAAAACTCTCCTAGTTTAACTCAGAATGACATGAGAGAGGAATGATGGCCTACCTCACTCCTATGTGGCCGCTTTTCAATGTTGATCTCGATCTCCTCACTTCCAATCTTGATCCTCTCTTTTCTGTTGTAAACGAAAACCTGCAAGAGAGATCAAATAAAGACAACAAAGGAAAAACATATCATATGCATGCTAATGTAAACCATGTGATAGATCAAGGAGAATCATACTAATAAAGTAGTCATTTGCATGCTTATACAAAGTAAACATGCATTCTATTAATAATAAAAACAAGAGGGAAGCATACAACCACTACCTTGATGTTGTAAGCCTCCTTCGAGATGGGTTTCCAAGTCCAAGCCAAGACTTCTCAAGCTCTCCTTTCTCCTTCAAAAATTGGCAGTAACTAGGCACAATTTAGCAGCAACATGACCAATCTAGTCTGACCAACGATTTTAGGGTATAAGGGAATGCATTTATAGGTAAGGACAGATTTAGGGATCCACAAAAGGGGGAAGAAGGTCCACATCTTAAGGGGAAGATCCATAAATGTAGGATCAAGGACTCAAAATTGGAGAACTCGACCATATCCTTATTCAACAATAACCAACTCGTCGTTCTTGAGACTTCCAGTAAGAGAAGCTTCTGATCCATTTTTGGAGAAACTTCCTCAAGAGGATCACTGTGGATTTTCCTATCCAAATTCGCACTACCAGCGCTAGTCACTAGTTAGACCAAAGGGTACGAGCATGGGTTTTCCTACTAAGAGTAGCGTTGGGCTTGCAAATAAGGTTTTCTGACAAGCTCTTCCAGAATCAATTCAAGGCATTTCTTCATATTTTCTTCAGGGATTCTCTGATCAATTTCTTTCATGGTGAATTCATTGACATATTTTGTTTCTTTGCAACATTTTGGGAAAATTTTGATAGCTCAAGGTATGAGATAGGGAGTGTGACAAATTACTGTATAAAAGAGGTGCCTGGGGAAAGCTTGCAGATTGAAAACCTCTTTAGAGATAGTCTGCATGTCTCAAACAAAAAAAAAAATGAAATGAAATAAAAGGAGGAAACACACAGAGGTCAAGGGGTCCTTACATTAGTTCTACTAACAGTTTACTTTTGCAGGATTCTAGACAATCAAAGCAACAACAGTTGAAGGAACATAATCCACATCCCATTTTTCCATTTCCTAATATAGCCACTGCATTTCCTCCATCATGTCACCCATCTCCATACACTCCTTCATCACCCAGCAAGCAACTACACACGATTCTACTTATTCCCTGCAGTGCTACAGGATTATCCTAAACAGCTATAAGATCGTCCTAAACTGCTACGAGATTGACCATAAGTGCTACAGGATTGAGATATGCTTAGATAAAGGGGTCAAAACGCATGTTTTCCTTTTGTAAATGTTAGGAGATGTCCATCAAGCCTCCTTTATCTCTCACCCACTCCATTTAACCAATTTCCTTCCCAAAATTCCACCTCTAATCATAAAACAAAAAAAAAAAATCTTTGCTTCACCCCTTCCTTATAATCTTTCACCACCACCAAAGATATTTTTCCTGTCCCTAGGCTCACCATGATTTATCCAAGTCACTAAATTTAGTCCAAGAAGTAATATGAGGTTTTGGAAGGGATTGTGTGGCTGCTACAGGAAGGAGACCAATCTTGTAGCAACCTGCACATATCCAATAAAACTAGAGGTAGAGGATTGCTGCAACTTCTAAAATGAATATTTGGCCACCCTGAAGCATCAAAAGATCATCCTTAAGATTTAAAGAAGTCATACCATCCTTGAGAGGAAACTACAAGGTCACCAACCCACTCTAATAGTATTTGATCGAGCACTGGAAGAACCTATAGGAAGAGAGACTTCATTAGTCAAATACATATCAAACAACATCATAAAATTATTGTGTTCAAATGAGGACTTGTGAACAAGAAAAAGTATCGAAGATAACACCTTCAAAGAGAAGTTGAGTGACCATTATTTCAACATCAGCATGCATACATCTATATCAGCTCGACATCATAGGTAGGCTCAGGTATGACACCCATCACCTCTTCCCCTATGTGCATAGTGGTTAAAAAATGTTTTTAGTGGGCGAGGATAGATTTTTTATGGGTTGGAGGTGGTCAATAAACTTGGCCACCTTCGAGTAGTAAAACTGCAACCTACTCATCCACCCATGCAACGTGGAAAATTCAAAGTGGGGAAGGTGGTAATTATAAGTAGTGCGGACAACAACTAAAATAGGAAATACATGTAGAGGCCATATCACTAAATGCCGAGCCCACTTCCACAAAAAGAAATAAAAGGATAAGGCTCGAATTGAGTTGTATTGATGCTCATTCCCAAAATAGTTAAAGATGCATTAAGGCGTTGAAGGTTGAGTTAGATGTTACTAGGGGCTACCTAGTGTGCTACAAAGGAGCTACAAAGTTGATTCGCAAGTGCTATAGGATCAGGCATAGTTGATATAGGAATACCAGAATTGCTATAGGATTGAAGAGGAGGTGTTACAAGATCAGGCTAAGAGGTGGAAAAGAGTCCAAACCAATGAGAACCTTCCTCCTAGCCCCCACAAAC
>APFE030863373.1:0-14204 GCA_000404065.3 Pinus taeda | reverse complement strand
AATTATTAGATAATTAGAATTTAATTTAGGATTAGATTTTTAATTAAAATTCTGATTTTTAGCCCAGCAACAGAATTTCCAGATTTATGCCAGATTTGACTCATCAACTTTGGAAGCTCATAGATTGGGTTATACTTGGTCAAATGAGGCCCAGGACGGCTCATTAGAAAGATAAAATCAAGGAGAACATTTCTGAGGAGGTTTCACTAATATATTTGGTCATTTACTAGATCGAAAATCATGCAGAAGATCAAGCTTTGAATTTCTAAAAACAAATTCAATTTTCTGAGTTATTTTCTTCATTTTCATTTGCCCACGCCTCTTCTAAATCTCAGATTCGTTCATCAATAATATCATTGGCCAACCAAACCATTCCAAGCATCAATAAAGAGCTTATATTATATTTACAATTATTTATTTAAATAGAATCTGATTGGATTTGTTTTAATGCCAGAAATGGTATTTTGATTTTATTGTTACATTTTAATTCATTTTGATTTCTTTTTGCAGGAATACAATAGAATAGATATGAAGAAAAGATCTTAATCAATGAAAATGCTCCAGCAATTAAAGATTAAAATTTTTAGCGAATAAAATTGGACTGGACATATTTCTCTTCAACAAACTTTCCTCTGAAGAATTCCATTGCAAATATTATAAATAGCAGATTGCAGAATGTAATAGGGGTTGCTCTCCTCTGCAATTCTAAAATTTTAAAAGCACTTTTGTAATAGGGATTTAGAGTTGTAGGTGGGAGGAGTGGAATCTCAGATCTGGAGATTATTGAGGTTTTCTTTTACATCCTGAGTTATGTATAATGAACAGAGTTTGCACTATTGTAGCTCTGCTTTTGAAAGAAGAAGCTCAGGCATTGTAAAGGACTATTAAAGGCCGGAGCTGGAGAAATGGATTTAATAAACTGGTATTTCGAATACTATTGTTTTAAATTCTGGTTTCATTTTATGATAACAGGAATGGTGTCAATTTGCTTACATATTTGTGCACTTTTGTCGGTATGGGTAATTTGCTTCTATTTTTTATTGTTATTTATCTCTACTCTTATGGGTTGAATTCTAATTTCTGAGTAACTATTTACTCATAAATCTGTCTTTTAGTGTTGGATGAATAGATAGTGATATGTTGTGAACTTCTTCCGCATATTATTGTTTAATTATTCAAGTTACTGATTAAATGATCAATACCATTTTGTGAACTACTTCCTGAGTGTTGTTAATTAATTATTTCAGTTAAAGGATCTCAATAGGATGTGTTTGGTATCCATAATGTCAATTAATTGAACTATTTCATTAACTTGATATTCATTATAAACAAGACATTTAAATCTCAATATTTTAAATACCTGCTCTTGGTTAGGTTATATCTATATTTGCCTAAGTGAGATAGGATTAGGATAGTTTCTTTTGCTTGCATCTTAGCATAAGTTTGCATGTAGATTAATTCCTGCATTCTTCCAAGTCCTCTTTCCAAAGAGGCAAACTTTAGTAGTGGATTGGCTGAGCCCTAAATCAGCTTAAGGATCACTTTCTTGCCTGATCAGCTAGAAGGACGATCTGATGTCTCTTTTCCATTGATGAATGAAAGTCATATTTTGAAGCCATTGGAGATTGAGAGAAGGTAATTGGAGCTAGTTGAACCAATCGGAACCACCATTCCAAATGGATAAGGAGCTGCTAAACAAGGTCCCGACCAGGTGGTCTCCCCCATGTTGTTGTAGCGATTTTCGAGGCTTCAACATAATGGCGCTAGAAGGAGGGCCTGAAACTTGTTGTCTATTGGAGTCTTTTCAATTTGAACATCTATTTAATCACGATGGCTCCTCTTAAACTTCTAATTTGGAGTTGTATCCATGGACGTGCATCTTCTAATACTCCACCCGAAGTGGTAAGACTCTTGTCTCAAGTAAAATTTAATGGTGAGAGAAATTCTTCTACTTTTAATCATGTCCTTCAATTTATTCAAAATGTTTCAAACTATGATTTTCAAGGAATTGATGAAGGCATCTTATGCAGAATTTTTACTCTCACATTTGCGGCAAAAGCCAGGAACTGGTGTAGAACTCTTTCGGTTGCCTCAATTCACAGCTGGGATCAATTTGTTACAATTTTCGTTTGTAAATTTGACCGCTATGATTATGATCAGGTATGTGATGAAATTGAATATCTACGAAATGAAAATGAGTCTGTTAGAGATTTTAATATTCGATTTCATTTGAGTTGCTTAAAATTTAATGTCAAAGATGAACCTATGAAAGAAGAATCACTAGGTTGGTTTGAACATAATTATTTTATTCTTCCTATTCCCGATTCCTATGAAATTAGTTCAAGCTTTGTTCCATCCCCTTCCAATATAAATGAGATATCCAATTCGAATGTGCAAATAAATTGTGATGAAGAGGTTTCACAAAGCTTGGAAAATATTTCTGATCAAATACAAGAAGACAATAGCAACAATTTTGGAGAAAGACCTGCATTGGAATCTGAAAGTTTCTCTGCATTAAATTCAAAAAATCAAATTGGAAATCAGCAAATGCAAACAGCTGTACAAATTTCTGAATCTTTACATGATGAGCAAATGCCGAAATCAGAGCAGCAAAGCAATCTTCTTCAAAAGAGCATGAGCACACAAAGGAATGATCTGGATCTGAAATTTGTAATGATCAAGCCTTCATTCCTGTTCATAATCATCATTCCCTTTCTAATTCACAATTTGGAATTCGAAATTACTCAAATTCCATAATTTTGGCCAATCCTTGTGAAAGACAAAATTATTTCAAAACGATCCCAATTGTGCTGTAACATTAGTTGTACAAATATTGATTTCCTTTTATTTTTGTTTCCTCACTTATTTTGTACAGAATCAGATTTATTTTCAGATTTTATTTTACAGAATTTTGATACATTACGTTGGCATATTGAGCACTTTATTATCAAACATTCAATTGATGCATTGCCCTGTTGGAAAATTGAAGTTTTATGTTATAACCATGAACATCAAAAGATTTTATCTTCTCAAAGGCAATGTCAACAGGAGAATGTAATTTTACAATCTGGTCAGCAATCCAATTCAATTAATAATTTTCCATTTTATTTGAAAGATTTCCATCCAATTTTTATTAATTCATTTGAAAAATATTTGGAAACTTTTCCTTCATGGAAAATTGTTAATAGCTTAACATTTACACATAACACTAACAGTTTCTTCCAGGCCTTTGAATTTAAAAGCTCATATCCACAATCTGGCATGTTATCTCTTTCTTTGAACATTTCCCAATCCTTAATAGAAATCCATCCAGATTTCTATGATCCAATTGGTATTCAATTAGAAAGGAAATTTCAAGAGAAAGAGATTTTCAAATAAGCTTCTAACAATAGTTGTACATTCTGATTTCAGATTTAACTTTCTTAGTTCAATAAGATTTCTATTTTTATTACTAACATTTGAATTGTACATACATACAGGAATAAAAATGAGAGAATCGTTACATTGGAAATATGACTATACCTAATCATTTTCATGTATATGGTTAGAATAGGAGTAGAATTAATTTAGTTAGTTTGTTTTATGTAGTTAATTTATTTTTAATAGTTCTACATATTAAAATTAAAGGAAGCAATTAGCCCTTCTCATATCATATACATATTCAAGGAAATATATGCCTCTCATCAGAAAATTTCTAATTCCTCCTTCCCATTTTTTAAATCAAAATCTCTTGCAGCAATAACATCTAACCATGAATACACCTCTGCCTATTTTGAATAATGTATTGACAAAATATGCACTTGCCACACATCTAAATCTGTGTTGATATTCTTCCACAATTAGTGGCTTTATCCCATTCGGTCCTTTAGTTTATTATCTGATGTTGTAAAACACATCATATTTATTTACTAAAGGCATTATTTAACATTCAATATAACAATACAGATTTTTCTCAAGATTAATTCGGAATGAGCAGAGGTAATAAATTGTTGTTTCAATACAAAAGGGAAGACTATTTTCATATTTAATTTTAATAAATTTCAGATTTCCTGAACATGAATAAACAGATTTTATTTAGGCTAATTGCACACTCTGATTTAGAATAAATAATAAGATGATGTTGAACGAAGTCAGAATTTTGATAAATCCAACGAAATATTTGAAGATTTGTGAGGTAAGATCTGCAGACAATTTCCTTCAAGGTATGCATTTACAAGCTCATTCTCATCTCTTATTAAGTTTCTCTTTTCCTTAGTTTATTTTTTATTCTTGTTCTGTTTTATTTACAGATTTTCATTTGTTTTCTCAAAACTTGAAGTAAACAGCAAACCCATTTTAAATTTGCAATAGGTTCACGGAAATTTTATTTTTGATTCATTAGAATTTGAACATTTTTAACTTTGCTTTAGACCATCAGAAAACCCAATTGAAATGTCAAGCAATATCATAGGATTCAACTTGATTTTCATATTACTGATACTTCAGTGAAAATGTTTGCAATATTCTTAGCCTGCTCATTTTCGTCAATCACATCATCCATATCGCATTTCGCATATCGGAGGTTTGCAGCTGAAGTATACTTCCATTATCATGAATCGCCGATCTCCAGTAAATGAATTTACCGATATTGCGATGATCACATAATTCCGGATCCGATATGAAATTCAAATCAAGTTTATAAAATATTGCGTCTATTCAATCACAATAAAAGTAGGGGCTTAATTTTAAAGGGTCGATGTCTTGGATCTGATATGTTATTAAATTGTTATCATAAAATTATCGGGTCCACTTTTCATCGTATATCGGCGTATCGAGAATTGTTACATCATATGCCTAAGATTGCCGATCGTGATCGTCGATTAGCCACGTCATCCATCGCATCACCGATATCGCAATCGCTTCATCGCATTTATACTTATGCTCACATCGCATCTACGGCTCTGCAGTGTGTCATGTGCGATGTGGGAATCACAATGTAAATATTCCCCGATCTCCAATATAATATATCTTTAATGATGTGATCGCTTCATTTCATTGCACATGTTCTCATCACCTGTTCTTATCGACAATTTGTTATTTCAATCGCAGATGCGATAAACTCCAATGCATGCATTTACATGCAATGAAAATCATTTGATAAGGCGATGTGTTATTTTAAAAGCAAGCTTGGGCAACCACTATGTTAAGAAAACAAATAATGAACAATTTGCAATATATTTAAATCATTTCAATTTCTCATATATTTCAGCTTTAAATATATATAATTCCATAATTAAATATGGAATTCAAGACATCTCTATTTTCATATTTAAATTTTATTATCTTGGATTTGGTCTTGATTATGGACAATTTACAAAATCATGGAGTTTATATGAAACTTATAATATGTTGAGAAAAGGTCATTATTGTAAATTCTCATTCTCATTTCTGATGCATTGGTTTTAATTTCAATTCCCTTGAGCACTAAGCATTCCATTTTTTATTTTACTGCTTGCTTTAGTTTAGATAAAATAAATAATGATTTTGGGTTATAGGATTTTGGTTAGTTTGACTTCCTCAAGTTTTTAATGTTAATTAAAATAAGAAGTCAGCTAGTTCGGAGAAACTGATACCTTTCAGGTAAGATCAAAACCAATTATCCAATGGTAAGATTCATGTACCCACTTTCATCAATTTCCATTTTGTTAGTTTAGTTTTAGTTTTGTTTTTTTGATATATAAATATGTTTTGCAGCTCTTCATCAAAACTTCCAATCCTCAACCAGATCATATTTTCAAAGTCTATACTTTTCTCCTGGCTTAATTTCAAGAAGCAGCGATAATCCTCAATGAAACAGCTACACCAGGAAGTTTCGAAACCTTTAGCTTGTTTCTTTAAAAGCATTCCTTTCATTAGAAAATGATTAAGTCGATGCTTTGAAACAAGAACATTGATATCAGACCTAAAATTTTCATTGTGGCTGAATTTTATCATCACTGCTATCTAAAAAGCCTAAAACACTTACAACCCTGCAATGTATGATTTTTCTAATTCTCGACATAAGAAGGATTGATTACATGATTATTTTCTTTCTTCATATTGTTGAGACATTGGTATAAACATTCTTGTTTTAAGTTTATCTTTCAAAATTTGGATTTTCTTTTCCACTTTTAAAATTTCTTCATTTTATTTTTGTTTGCTGATTTCTTTTCTCATTTTAGCATAAGAATTCTTTTTCCTTTGGTTTTCAGTTTTGATTTTGGTGACTTTGCCATGATTTATATGGAAAGCCTACTTGTTACCCAATAATGGTCAGCATACATGGAGAAAAATTGTTAATAGTCAGCTATTAGCTTTTTATTAAATCTCTTAGTAAAGTTTGATTTTCTTATTATAAAGGTGGACATACTTAAGGAAGAGATTACCAATCAAGAGAAGTTGGCAAAGTATCATAAAATCTGAAGAAATTTAATTTTCATCAAAATTGTAATCATTTTGAGATTTCGAAATTTTATTAGGATCTTTCAAAGTTCTATTATCAGCTAAGAAAAGTTATTTTTAACCAAGTAAAGACACTTTACAGCGAAGCACCTTTAACTCTGAAATTGTCATTCTTAACTCTTAATGAGCCAATGATTCTCCCAGTCCAAAAGAGTCTTATTTTTCTAGAGTATAATCCAGAGATATATTTAAACTTAAAAGATAAGAGGTCTCATCATGAGCCTGCTTACCATGATCATAGGGGAAAATATACTGACATTACCAACACTGCTAAACAAACCAGGGTAATGGCTTATGATTGCAAACAATTATAAGACAAGGGGTCTCATCACGAGCCATCTTGTTCAATCCAATTATAATCAGTGAATGGCATTGTCAACTATATGGCTACCAAACCAGGACAATGGCTTTTAAGATTTATAATAAAAATTAAAAAAATAAACATATATAAATGGCTTTATCTCTAGGTCAATAAGTCTTAAAGGGATGAGATTCTGAATCATTGATGATTAAAAGGTAACCCTGTCGAGAATATAGATGTTTGCTGACAGTAGTGGCTCTATCTGTGACAAATGAGTATATTTTAAAAGCTAAGTTGCAAAGTGACCCCTGCTTTATCTCTACAACTAATTAAAGACTGATATAGAGTTTTGAAATATTTTGATTTATGAGAAATTTTAAGAAAAATTACAGTTAGATGATTCTTTCTTTTATTCAGGCTAATGAACCTAGTCAAGCATGTCAAGCATAATTCTCTCTTCTTTAATTATTTTTAATTTAATTTTAGGAAAATCTTAATCATATCAAACAGAGATGACTGGTTCTTCTCCCGTGTGTCGCCATTGTTGTGGTAAAAACACAACCCCCCATTATTGATGTCTTCACTTCAATATAATGGGGACCCTTTCTGTAAATTTCTAGCTAAACGCCTTTTAGGATTTTTATTTTATTTGATTATCCTACGGGATTGTTAATTTTTCATTTTCTTTGGATTCTTGTTTTGATTGCTTTGTTAAAATCGATTTTTTATAAGCTTCCCATTGACGCTTGTTTCGCCTCATTTGGTCAACTGGTTTCAAAATTGTACTTCTTTGAAGTCCTATCATTTATCTAGTCTGGGTTAAAAATGCTATTTTTATTATTTTTATTTATTTTCGGAATAGTTGTAGTTTAGATAGGCAAATTAGGCTTTAAAAAATTTCAGAACTAAACAAAACATCATTAAAATAAAAATAAAAATTTGATTTTTATTATTAAATTTTAAGAATTATAAAATTAATTTTATAATAAAAACATTAATTAATTAATTTAAAATTAAAACTTAATATTAAAATATATATTATATTAAAATAAAAAGATTTTTCGGATCGCAAGATCGCATCGCGGGTTTTCAAATGATGCATTTTCTTAAAATCCTAATAGCCCTTATATCATGATGGTGGATATGCGATTAAGGCCTCAAGCATTAACTAAAGTTTAAAGTACCACGTGTTTAAATCTCAATGCGATCTCTCCATCATATCGGGAGTCCTCAATTGATACAACCCAACTCAACATTTTATTCGATGCGATTTGGACTCAATCTTTCATGCGATGCGATAATGCGACATCACATATCGCATATCGCAATGTCAACAAACTCCTCAACTTAAAGATTAAAGGATTTGCGATTGGAAAATGCGATGGGTTAAAAAATTTTAATGCAAAGTTTCACCCTTATGCCTCCCGTACCTCCACCTCACTCACCCTCACGTCACACTCACCTCACACTTCACTCACCATATCCCTCCATTAACTCACGTGGATGAATAAATGAGGTTGGATTGATTTCACTGGTTTGTTTTATGGATTTTGGCTTTGGATTGATTCCAATGGTTTGTAAATTAATTTTTATACATATTTTTTATTATAATTATTATATTTATAATTTAATATTTATTATAATTTTAATAAATTTGAATTATAATATTAATTATATTTACATTAATTTTTTCAAATCTTGTCTATTAATTTAATTTTGTAATTTATTAATTCTCAAATAGATCTAATTAATTGTATATTTAGTTAGTTTAATAAATTAATTTAAAATTAATTATTAGATAATTAGAATTTAATTTAGGATTAGATTTTTAATAAAAATTCTGATTTTTAGCCCAGCAATAGAATTTCCAAATTTATGCCAGATTTGACTCATCAACTTTGGAAGCTCATAGATTGAGTTATACTTGGCCAAATGAGGCCCAAGATGGCTCATTAGAAAGATGAAATCAAGGAGAACATTTCTGAGGAGGTTTCACTAATAGATTTAGTCATTTACTGGGTCGAAAATCATGCAGAAGATCAAGCTCCGAATTTCTAAAAACAAAATTAATTTTCTGAGTTATTTTCTTCATTTTCATTTGCCCACGCCTCTTCTAAATTGCAGATTCGCTCATCAATAATATCCTTGGCCAACAAAACCATCCTAGGCATCAATAAAGAGCTTATATTTTATTTACAATTATTCATTTAAATAGAATCTGATTGGATTTGTTTTAATGTCAGAAATGGTATTTTGATTTTATTGTTACATTTTAATTCATTTTGATTTCTTTTTGCAGGAAAACAATCGAATAGATATGAAGAAAAGATCTTAATCAATGAAAATGCTCCAGCAATTAAAGATTAAAATTTTGAGCGAATAAAATTGGATTGGACAGATTTCTCTTCAACAAACTTTCCTCTCAAGAATTCCATTGCAAATATTATAAATAGAAGACTGCAGAATGTAATAGGGGCTGCTCTCCTCTGCAATTCTGAAATTCTAAAAGCACTTTTGTAATAGGGTTTAGAGTTGTAGGTGCGAGGAGTGGAATCTCAGATCTGGATATTATTGAGATTTTTCTTTTACATCTTGAGTTATGTATAATGAACAGAGTTTGCACTATTGTAGCTCTACTATTGAAAGCAGAAGCTCAGGCATTGTAAAGGACTATTAAAGACCAGAGCTGGAGAAATGGATTTAATAAACTGGTATTTCGAATACTATTGTTTTAAATGCTGGTTTCATTTTATGATAACAGGAATGGTGTCAATTTGCTTAAATATTTGTGCACTTTTGTCAGTATGGGTAATTTGCTTCTATTTTTTGTTGTTATTTATCTCTACTCTTATGGGTTGAATTCTAATTTCTGAGTAATTATTTACTCATAAATCTATCTTTTAATGTTAGATGAATAGATAGAGATATGTTGTGAACTTCTTCTACATATTATTTTTTAATTATTCAAGTTACTGATTAAATGATCAATACCATTTTGTGAACTACTTCCAGAGTGTTGTTGATTAATTATTTCAGTTAAAGGATCTCAATAGGATGTGTTTGGTATCCATAATGTCAGTTAATTGAGCTATTTCATTAACTTGATATTCATTATAAACAAGACATTTAAATCTCAATATTTTAAATACCTACTCTTGGTTAGATTAGATCTATATCTGCCTAATTGAGATAGGATTATGATAGTTTCTTTTGCTTGCATCTTAGCATAAGTTTGCATGTAGATTAATTCCTGCATTCTTTCAAGTCCCCTTTCCAAAGAGGCAAACTTTAGTAGTGGATTGGCTGAGCCCTAAATCAGCTTAAGTATCACTTTCTTGCCTGATCAGCTAGAAGGACGATCTAATGTCTCTTTTCCATTGATGAATGAAAGTCATATTTTGAAGCCATTGGAGATTGGGAGAAGGTAACTGGACCTAGTTGAACCAGTCAGAACCACCATTCCAAACGGATAAGGAGCTGCTAACCAAGGTCTGGACCGGGTGGTCTCCCCCATGTTGTTGCAGCGATTTTCGAGGCTTCAACATAATGGCGCTAGAAGGAGGGCCTGAAACTTGTTGTTTGTTGGAGTCTTTTCAATTTTAACATCTATTTAATCACGATGGCTCCTCTTAAACTTCCAATTTGGAGTTGTATCCATGGACGTGCATCTTCCAATACTCCACCCGAAGTGGTAAGACTCTTGTCTCAGGTAAAATTTAATGGTGAGAGAAATTCTTCTGTTTTTAATCATGTCCTTCAATTTATTCAAAATGTTTCAAACTATGATTTTCAAGGAATTGATGAAGGCATCTTATGCAGAATTTTTACTCTCACATTTGCGGCAAAAGCCAGGAACTGGTGTAGAACTCTTCTGGTTGCCTCAATTCACAGTTGGGATCAATTTGTTACAATTTTCGTTTGTAAATTTGACCGCTATGATTATGATCAGGTATGTGATGAAATTGAATATCTACAAAATGAAAATGAGTCTGTTAGAGATTTTAATATTCAATTTCATTTGAGTTGCTTAAAATTTAATGTCAAAGATGAACCTATGAAAGAAGAATCACTAGGTTGGTTTGAACAAATTTATTCTATTCCTCCTATTCTAGATTCATATGAAATTAGTTCAAGCTTTATTCCATCCCCTTCCAATATAAATGAGAAATCCAATTCGAATGTGGAAATAAATTGTGATGAAGAGGTTTCACAAAGCTTGGAAAATATTTCTGATCAAATATAGAAGACAATAGCAACAATTTTGGAGAAAGACCTGCATTGGAATCTGAAAGTTTCTCTGCACTAAATTCAAAAAATCAAATTGGAAATCAGAAAATGCAAACAACTGTACAATTTCTTGAATCTTTACATGATGAGCAAATGCCGAAATCAGAGCAGCAAAGCAATCTTCTTCAAAAGAGCATGAGCACACAAAGGAATGATCTGGAATCTGAAATTTGTAATGATCAAGCCTTCATTCATGTTCATAATCATCATTCCCTTTCTAATTCACAAGTTGGAATTCGAAATTACTCAAATTCCATAATTTTGGCCAATCCTTGTGAAAGAGAAATTATTTCCCTACAACAGGTTTTGGGCAGCTGGTCCATAGAAGAAATTAGACAGAGGCAGATCTTCACTTCGCAGCAGCCCCCATTTGCTCCTCCTCACTAAATGGCGCCTTTCATGGTTTTCTCCACATCTTTTTTCAGGTTGCAGGGACGTGATAGATCCTCGGCATATCCTCCTTTTGGTCACAATGCTCCTCAGCTATGTGATATGTTTTACATATCCTTCAGTCTCAGGACGGTTTCGTTCATATATCTCCTCTCTGGAAGCTGAAGTTATTTTACCTGTCTCTTTTTATCAGTATTTATAGCAATCTATGTACGAGGTTGTTTTTCCTTCTCCGAAGGAGGCCTCACCTGCGTCATAACGTCATGTAAAATTATTAAGACAGGGATATTTTGATCCAAAACAGTTTTTCTAACTTATTACAACAGTAACAGGTTGATGATCCCGTCCCAAAAAGTCTTTCTTTGGACTGGATCATTATGGTTTTTTCATATTTTTCCCTTTTCAGTTTTGGGAGAATTGACAAATCAGCAGTTCCGCCTTCAGGTGGTCTGATTTTGAAAACTGATATATGTAAAACTTTTTATATCCTTAATAAAAAGTTTTCGCTTTTTTTCTCCGGAAAAAGAAAGAGAAATTATTTCAAAACGATCCCAATTGTGCTATAACATTAGTTGTACAAATAGTGATTTCCTTTTATTTTTGTTTCCTCACTTATTTTGTATAGAATCAGATTTATTTTCAGATTTTATTTTACAGGATTTTGATACATTACGCTGGCATATTGAGCACTTTACTATCAAACATTCAATTGATGCATTGCCCTGTTGGAAAATTGAAGTTTTATGTTATAACCATGAACATAAATAGCTTCTATCTTCTCAAAGGCAATGTCAACAGGAGAATGTAATTTTACAATCTGGTCAGCAATCCAATTCAATTAATAATTTTCCATTTTATTTGAAAGATTTCCATCCAATTTTCATTAATTCATTTGAAAAATATTTGGAAACTTTTCCTTCATGGAAAATTATTAACAGCTTAACATTTACACATAACACTAACAGTTTCTTCCAAGCCTTTGAATTTAAAAGCTCATATCCACAATCTGGCATGTTATCTCTTCCTTTAAACATTTCCCAATCCTTAATAGAAATCCATCCAGATTTCTATGATCCAATTGGTATTCAATGAGAAAGGAAATTTCAAGAGAAAGAGATTTTCAAATAAGCTTCTAACAATAGTTGTACATTCTGATTTCAGATTTAACTTTCTTAGTTCAATAAGATTTCTATTTTTATTACTAACATTTGAATTGTACATACATGCAGGAATAAAAATGAGAGAATGGTTACATTGGAAATATGACTATACCTGGTCATTTTCATGTATATGGTTAGAATAGGGGTAGAATTAATTTAGTTAGTTTGTTTTATGTAGTTAATTTAGTTTTAATAGTTCCACAGATTAAAAATAAAGGAAACAATTAGCTCTTTTCATATCATATACATGTTCAAGGAAATATTTGCCCCTCATCAGAAAATTTCTAAGTCCTCCTTCCCATTTTTTAAATCAAAATCTCTTGCAGCAATACCTCTACCCATGAATACACCTCTGCCTATTTCGAATAATGTATTGACAGAATATGCACTTGCCACACATCTAAATCTGTGTTGATATTCTTCCACAATTAGTGGCTTTATCCCATTCGGTCCTTTAATTTATTATTTGATGTTGTAAAATGCATCATATTTATTTACTAAAGGCATTATTGAATAGTTACTATAACAATACAGATTTTTCTCAAGATTAATTCGGAATGAGCAGAGGTAATAAATTGTTGTTTCAATTCAAAAGGGAAGACTATTTTCATATTTAATTTTAGTAAATTTCAGATTTCTTGAACATGAATAAACAGATTTTATTTAGGCCAATTGCACACTCCAATTTAGAATAAATAATATGATGATGTTGAACGAAGTCAGAATTTTGATAAATCCAAGGAAAGATTTGAAGATTTGTGAGGTAAGATCTGCAGACAATTTCCTTCAAGGTATGCATTTACAAGCTCGTTCTCATATCTTATTAAGTTTCTCTTTTCCTTAGTTAATTTTTTTATTCTTGTTCTGTTTTATTTACAGATTTTCATCTATTTTCTCAAAACTTGAAGTAAGCAGCAAACCCATTTTAAATTTGCAATAGGTTCAAGGAAATTTTATTTTTGATTCATTAGAATTTGAACATTTTTAGCTTTGCTTTAGACCATCAGAAAACCCAATTGAAATGTCAAGCAATATCATAGGATTCAACTTGATTTTCATATTACTGATACTTCAGTGAAAATGTTTGCAGTATTCTTAGCCTGCTTATCTTCGTCAATCACATCATCCATATCGCATTCCGCATATCGGAGGTTTGCAGCTGAAGTATACTTCCATTATCTTGAATTGCCGATCTCCGATAAATGACTTTATCGATATTGCGATGATCACATAATTCCGGATCCGATATGAAATTCAAATCAAGTTTATAAAATATCGCGTCCATTCAATCACAATAAAAGTAGGGGCTTAATTTTAAAGGGCCGATGTCTTGGATACGATATCTTATTAAATTGTTATCATAAAATTATCGGGTCCACTTTTCATCGCATATCGGCATATCGAGAATTGTTATATCATATGCTTAAGATTGCCGATCGCGATCGCCGATTAGCCACGTCATCCATCGCATCTGTTAACACCCAGGTTGTTCTCTTTGACTCCTAAGAGAATACGGCTGGGGTAACCACTAACCAATCTTTGGGCTACAGCTTCTAGCCTAGCTGCAGTCAGAGAGGGCTCTCTCT
>APFE030863350.1:0-10468 GCA_000404065.3 Pinus taeda | reverse complement strand
ACAATATGACAAGCTTCTTAACTATGAATATTTACCCCCAATTGAAAATGGATATTATTAATTTGCAAATATGATTTGTATAATACCATTGGCCAATACCATGAATTATGAGTACCACATGCCCAAAAGCCATAAGTTATTTCACAATCAAAATATCTTATATTAATTTAATTTGATAACATTTTTTCAATCGAATCTAAAAGGAAAAATGTTATAAATAGTTTTGAGATATATCTAAACCCTCTATTCTCATGACCACTAAAAATATTTCTATAGAAATTAAGTCGAGGTTTTAATAAAATTAAAAATGACAATACTTTTATGTATAATGATGTGAACTTTATGTAATATAAATGATGTTATGAAGAAACAACATAGATCCATCCTAATTTCTATAGAAATTAAATCAAGGTTTTAATAGAATTAAAAATGAGAATAGTTTTATGTATGATGATGTGAACTTTATATAATATAAATGATGTTATGAAGAAACAACATAGATCCATCCTAACTAAGGCTCCAAGCGATGAGAGCAAGCAAAGTGACTAACAATAATAGAGGAAAGATAGAGCATGATTTGTTTAAGTTTTTCATTATTTAATTTTCTTTGACATGATTTATCCAAAATATAGGTTTAATATTTTACAACCAATTCAACCTTTTTAATTTAGATACTTAAACAAAATAAAACCTGATCAAATTTAAGAGAGATAAGAAGGGGATAGTAACAAAGTTGGATGGCAGAGAGAGAAGGGGAGGGGGGGAGAGGGAGGAAATAACAAAGGCATAGAGATATAAAAGTGGAGAGAAAGAGGGAGTGGCAATGGATAGACTGAGAGAAAGTGAGGCAGAGTGGAGAGGAGGGCAGAGAAAATGAGAGGAAGGAGATAGGGAGAGCGTTGAAAAATGTAATTAGGTTCGTTCTTCATAATGATACATGTACTCTTGATATTTTATATTTCATGTAAAAAGAAAAAGGAGAAAAATAGTTATTATTTTATAAGCACGGGTTTCATGCTCAAGTTAATATGTCAAGCATGTTCTTCATGCTTTTAGGTCTTTTAAAGTCAAAATATTATTTTTCATAAATCAAGAGAGTCATTGTTATGCATATAATATCCTAGTGGGAATTTTGCAACAAAAGAGAAGATTTACTTTTGTGTTTAAAGTGTCAAAAGATTCCTCCAAGACTAAGTCGGCCTATAACCCAAGTATGGGTTATTAGACTCATACTTAATTAAATATTTAACTCGAAGAAAAGTTAACATCTTGATAACCCAAGGATTCAAAATATTTACCTGTAAACATATGAGTTGGTAACAGATCAAAGATACACCAATTACCCTCAATTTCTTCTTTGTCTTTTTTAATACTTCTGAGTTCCTCCCCTGTGGCCTGAACCTCTCTAACCATGGCAATGATCTTTGCCTCCTCTTTTTGATTTCTTTTCTTAATATGCTTAAATCATGCTTTGCAACCCATGACTGTGGTCTTCTCTTTGTCTTATAGATTCTTTCCTGATTTCATGAGGTTATCTTCCATATCACCTCGAAAAAAAATATGATTCTCAATATGCGTGCCCGTAAGGCACAATCTTCATCCAAAACATTGTCATGCTTAACAAAAATAATCGCAAATGGATAGACTTTTGCATAGCCCTAAATTATCTTGCGAATAAAAACCCTTTTCCTTTTTGTTTTTCTCTTGAAAAAACCTTCTCCATAAATCTCTCCTTAATTTTTAAATTTTTTTAACTTTGAAAAAATACTGTATAAACCTTTATACCATGCAACTTTTAATAAAAAGGTTTTTTCACCCAACTTTTGATTCAAAGATAACTTCAAAGGAAACCTTCTATAAAATTCTTTTATTTTTATTATAACACTAAACTCTCCCAAAAAAAACAAGCACAGACTTTAAAAAAAAAGCCCTTTTATAAACCTTCACAAACCAATTAATAAAGGCCTTTTACCTTTTATAAAATCCTTTTATTAGTCCCTGCCATAGGCATGGACTATACTAATCGAAATGAAGGGAGATAGAATTAATTGAGCTATTTATAGGTCGTGTTCATTACTTATAAACAAAATTTTTAGAGATATATTAATTTATTATATTATTTGGCCTCTTCACGAGGACCAAAGCTGAACCGAACCTAAAAAAATAGGCTATATTTTTAGTAGTCCTAATATTTTCAAACTTGTAAATTGTACAACCTAAATTAATGTTAGCATTATTAGAGGACATTATATGTTAGTTCAACTAAACATATAAATATATAAGCATGCATAGGTTGCTGGTTGCAGGTTGCTAGATGCACCTGGATACACCACATGGTGATTTTACCCCCATATCTATTTTGCATGTTTGTGTCGTGGCCCAAGAAGGTTACAGTGTGACGGTGGGCTGGTCTACGTTTCAAAAAAACCTCTACCTCTGGAAAGCTATTTCTCTAAACTCCACAGTGTAGTTCAGCTTCTGCTGCCTACAAATCTAGATATGAGGATCTCAAAAATACAAACAATACACGCAGTAATAGCAGTTACCTCGCCAGTGCACTATCATTGTTGTCATTATTGTGCTCAACAAAATTCGCTATGGAGCCGGTTTTGTTGAAGGAGCACAATGAGAAGCTTATATAGTACCAGCAACATGATCAGTCGATAGAGTTGATTCATTCCTAGAATACCTAACTTCCAATTAACTATACAGAGGATATACAGAGGATACAGGGGAAATACCAGAAGTCGATCAGGTATAAATAATGCTCTTCTGCCTTGATCGACCTATAGATAGTATTGTTTGCTTGTTATTCATCATACTAAGTGCTACATAAGTATGTTTCCTTTTATCGTTCCCTAGATCGAGACCCAGTCTCTATTCGAGCAGACCCACTTGCATATCCCCTATATTCAGATTATATATAAGACCTAGAGCTAGAAGCTTACCAGGTTTTTCTTTATCCAGTCAAATAAGCAGTCCCACGAGTGATAGCAGATATATATGTTTGAAGTCCATATCAGCTAGTAATTGGAGGCGCATGATTGAAGCAGCATCACTTGTAGGCTAAATAATGAATGCACGGCTGCTGTTGCTGCTGGCTAGATTTTTGGCTTTAGAACTTGGATAGGATGGCTCAAATAAACCCAGGCTGGGAGATGAAATGAAACAGACCTAAGCCTACTTGCTGTTTCGACCTTGCAAGCTGAAGAGAGGCAGAACCTCAAAAAGTTTTGGCTATGGCACGAAGAGATTTAGTTGCTTAAAGGGTTGCTTAAAGGGTTCAGAGTAGGGGGGAAATCATTCAATGTTCGTACTGCATTACATTGAATTCTAGCATGAATTTTTATCATAAAAACTAAAAAGCCCCCACATACAAGCTTAACATCTTTGGGCTACGGCTTCATTAGAGCAAGATTCTTGATGACTGAAAGAAACTTAGAGGGTTCTAGATAAACCCTACTATTTTGACCATTCTCACTAAATTCGACTGCATTCATTTTTTAATGTGCTGAATGTTCATAATTAGTGTCAGAAGGGCCATGGTCGACCTTTTGTTTCTTGTTCTCGGAGTTTTTCATCAGTTTCTGAGGCTCCCTGAACTCTTTCAATACCCTCAAAAATCCAAACAAGAAGGCCAAACTATAATGTCTTGCAGCAAATTCAAAAACTAATTCCCATATACATAAACCTTCATTCCATTCCAATATCCTTAAACAAATGCCTTCTCAAGGTTCACTATGAATTCATTTCCATAAACAAACGCCTTCTGAGGGTTCACTACGAATTCATTCCCATAAACAAATGCCTTCTTAGGGTTCACAACAAAGACCAAGAATATTTCTTCCAATGGTAAAGGAGGTTTCAGAAGCATATGCCGCTCCCATCTGGTTTTATTTTGACATTTCTGCAGTTGAGGACACCTTCATGCCACGTACTGAGCCTCCATGGGGGTGGCTGGTGCAGCAGACGACACCTTCGTTGTGGGTATTGAGGATTCAAGGGTGTGGCTTTAGACAAGCATCTATCAACATGTTTAGGGTCACCTTCCACACATCTTCTCTTCTCATTTTCGAAGTTCAAGAAGTGGGAGGCCATTCGCTGTTACAAGGCTTGAGCGTCAGGGAAGACACACTGTCAAATGGATGTGTGAAGTGTTTATTTTAATAGTTTGCGTTACATTTTTTATATTTAAATTTTTTATAAAATTTTGTTTTCCCCATTTTCATATATTTTCATTGTTTGAGCGTTCTAATGCTATTCCTTTCCTCCTTTCTCATAACAGATTTACGCGCGATTTCTTCCCTTCTAAAAGGCCTCTTCCTCCTTTACTAAATTAGGTGTGGTTTCATCAATTTTCTCCACAAAATCCCTGAAGTTCTCTTAATTTTTTTGAGAAATGGGTTTTTATAGTGTTATCTACAGTTAATATCAGTGAAGGGCCTTTAGATCTGAAGGTATTATGGGGCAGCAATCTCTGATATATAGTTTTGTCACGAGGGGCACCGTGGTGCTTGCGGAGTACACGGAACTCAAAGGCAATTTTACAAGTATTACTGCTCAGTGCCTACAAAAGCTTCCCACCAACAACAACAAGTTCACATACAATTTTGATAATCATACCTTCAACTACCTTGTTGAAGATGGCTTCGGTATGTATTTGTTTTGAGATGATTCTGTTGATTTTTTAGTTTTGTCGGTAGACCTACGGTTACTTTTGTATTCCTTTTGGGAATAAGGGTTTTGCTTCAATGAATTTATTGGGTTTCTGAGAAATGGTTTTTATTTTTATTTTTAATGGTAAGTGAGGTTATGTTATGTTGTGACGGGGTTTTATCGGTTCTTTTGGCTGAGTTTGGATATGTTTCTTACTTCTTGGGCTCACTGATAGCAGTGACTATAGGCTGGTTAGATCATAGACCTGAAACTTCATTAAAAATATGAATACATTCCACATTGTTGTCCATGGGTACCTTCTCCTTCAGAATGGTAAGAAAAGAGTAATGAATGAAACTCTAAGTGACCATTTAGCTTTTTGGCCTGGGTAGTGTAAAATCCTACAAAGTCCAACGATGAAGTTAACTCAAACCTTCAATGGCCTCCCCACATAAAGTGCTAGCAAGGCGATCTGCAATGGCTTCTTGGGCTTACTGGTAGTGCCAATTCTTGGCTTCTTGGATCTTAAACTTGCATCTGTTGTCTCTGTAATGGAGTTTTAGCTCGAGGTTGCAGCACTTCAGAACTTATTCTAGCGGCAATCTATTTTAATCTAGTAAGACGAAACCCCAACAGAAAGAGCCCCAATTTACTCTAGAAACTGAGTATTATTCCAGTGTTTTAAGCTAAAAAATCCCTGTTACAACAAATGCTAGAAAATCTATAAATTAAATGTAGTGTTTTTTGTTTGTGTTGGTTTCCCATGCCACAACACATTGGAAATATTATGATTATAGTGTTAAACTTTTAGCCTTCCATAGTGGAAATATGTTACAAAGGTCACCATGTAGGGTATTCCAGTTGAAGCCTTTGTCAATGCCAGCAAAGTACTATACATGTATTCCAAGGTTTCAATTTAATTATTTGTGTATCTAATAGGTCATTTTGCACAAGAAAATACAGTTTTGTACTGAGATAAGGGAGATCCTTTTACATCTTAGGGTGGGAAGACTAAAGTCCTTTAAAGTCAACTACTATAGATCACACACCATAAAAAATAACAGGCCTTGAAAACCAAACTAGGGTAGTACATTTAACTTGAATCTTTTAATCAAAGCACTAAGAGACTTGCAAAGCACCAATAGGCTTGTGCATACCAATAAGTTTGCACTTGGGTTTTTTAAATTTCAGTTGCATGCCCATCTTCTAATGTAATAATAAAAACCTCCCTTTAATCTAATAAAAAGGGAAGCTCAATTTAAACTAGGTTTGCATTTGTGGTTTTTAATCCTTTTTCATCTTTTGTTTTATAGATCTAGATCCAAGGTTCAAAAGAATTTGTTTTATAGGTCTAAATCTAGGGTCAAAAAGATTTTATGTCAGTACAAAAATGTTGGTGAAATAATTTTTTGGCTACAATAAGATTTGGTGTTGTTTTTTGAGGCTCAAATCTAACTTATGCTACGTGTTTTTCTAAGAAGAAGGAAAAATTGGCTGGACTGTGGTCTAATGGTTGAGATGGCACACCGACATGATAATAAATGAGGTTTAGGCTCACAAACATGATCATTTATGTTCATGTGACATGGACAACCTTTAACATGGGTATACAATTTCACCCTTGACAATGCGGAAGAGTCAAGGCTCATAGATCCCCACATTTAAAGAAAATGTCTGTGCTTGCTGAGAAAAGCAAGAGAGGTCCTAAACACATCACTTTGGATTGTCTTAAACTGAGAGTAGTTGCAGTGGAAAGAAAGAAGTGGGGTGGGCTCCTTGGGTATTCTCAATTTACTTTCTTTATAGAAAGAAATAGAAGGAAAAGAACTTACTTTATGGCTGGGCTAGATTTCTCTTTATTTCTCTGTTGTTCATGAATACTTGCTTATCTGATGGTGGGCGGGCTTTGTTCCTCTTGTAACCGGCACCTCCGTGACTTTTTCAATCTAAATTTGACCTCTTGTGCTTTCTTCATATACTTTCAGCACTTGTACATGTCTTGTTAGTCTTTTGACATATACCATTATCCATATCTACCTTTGAATATACCTTAGATTAGTAAGATATTGAAACACACTTATATGCTTTTCTAATGTTTTGGTCATATTTCTAATCCTATGTCATCGCCAGTAGCACTTCTCTGCCCTTTGGCAATGTGATTTGATGTGTAGTTTGTTGGGGAATATGTATTCTTTCCCTCATAAATAACAATGATTTTTATTGGTCATAGAAAACTAGAGCCTATTATATTATCAGAGTTTTTGATTCTTTGTAGGTGTTTCTCTACAGGCTATATTTCAGTCTAGGATGGGGTTTTATGCATGGAGAAAAAGCAGGATAGGGACACAGATCATGAAGGTTTTGTACTGAGAATGAATTTGAGTTTTGATAGGGAGGCTGATTTGATGGGTATGTTCATGCAATGATATTTTATTGTGATCCATTAATGATTGCAAGTGCATTCTAAAGCCTGGATGGGGCCGCTCCATCATCTCTTCAGGCATGTGTGTGTGCAAGCATGTCTAACATTGCAGAGAATATAGACAATGCCTTGGGTGCATTGAATATGAATAAAATCAAATACTTATCTAAACTGGGGTTTGATATGCACCTCTAGGGAAGATATGCAACCTATAGGTGCACTTCGAGCCTAGGTTTAGATGAGTTTGTTCTAGTTATATTAAAAGGTACAACCATGCTGGGCATTGATCATTGATTGATTTGGAGATCCATTTTCCCTACGATTATTCTTTTTGTGTTGTGTATATGTTCCAGCTTTATTGAGACTGAATGTGCACCATTACATTGTTGATACCACTCTGATCAATATTCTAAAAGCATATTGTCCTAGCGTGATAACAACTGTGTAGTACTTCAGATGGAAATTTGTGTTGGACAAATGAGAATTTTATTGCACAATAGGTAGTCCAGGATTGGATGGGTTTGTTTGTGGCCTTTACTTGTGTCACATTTGTAACGTAGTTATCATTATGAAGAAATTGTGTTGTTGCATGGAATCTCATATAGCCCAGAAGGGATCACCCATTCAAGTAAATTTCCCTTGTCTGTTTGAACAAGGGATCACCCGTACACAGGAAGATATGGTAACTCGTCATGATCATCCAATAGAATTTGCTTCTAGTGGAAAATATAGAAAGTATTATATTATTATCAACAAATGGCGCAAAATATCTTTAGGATTTCTGAAGACTGGAATTAAAACAAAGGCCCCTTGAAGCATAAATGCTACTGCCCAATTTGATAAGGAATACTTGGAGCAGAAATGATATTTTCCAATCTGATAATTTATTTTGAATTCAATACAATGCTAACTGTGCTGGTTGTTTTTTCAATGTGAAACTAAATCTTTAGTAGTAGTGGTGTTTGTAGCATTTTGCTTGACTATGGAGACATACATCTAGAGGATCATTTCAAATTCCTATTATTTAGATGGATTTCATTTTCAATGTTATTTTTTTCAAATATGGTGACAATGGCCTAATGGATGCAACAACATCCATTATGTATAATTCCAGGCAATGAGGTCACATATGGTGGTGTCATATGCAAGCCAACAATGGCTTTTACTCGGTTGAGCTACTGGGTAGTTTTTTTTATTAGGTCGAACTGCTAGATAGCCATGCTGGATAGTTTTTTTTACTAGGCTAAACTACTGGGTAGTTTTTTTACTAGGTTGAACTGCTAGGAAGCTTTTTTTTAATCCGCTGAACTCCTAGCCATATTTGGTGCAGGAAGCTATGATAAATGATCAAGATCATCCAATAGAATTTGCTTCTGGTGGAAAATATAGAAAGTATTATATTATTATAAAAAACTGGCGCAAAATATCTTTAGGATTTCTAAAGACTGGAATTAAAAAAAATGCCCCTTGAAGCATAAATGCTACTGTCCAATATGATAAGGAATACTTGGAGAAAAAATGATATTTTCCAATCTGATAATGGGTTTTGAATTCAATACAATGCTAACTGTGCTGGTTTTTTTTTCAATGTGAAACTAAATCTTTAGTAGTAGTGGTGTTTTAGCATTTTTCTTGACTATGGAAACATACATCTAGAGGATAATTTCAAATTCTTATTATTTAGATGCATTTCATTTCCAATGTTATTTTTTTCAAATATGGTGACAATGGCCTAATTGATGCAACAACATCCATTATGTATAATTCCAAGCAAGGAGGTCACATATGGTGGTGTCATATGCAAGCCAACAATGGTTTTTACTCCGCTCAGCTACTAGGTAGATTTTCTTACTCGGCCGAACTACTGGGTAGCTTTGCTGGGTAGTTTTCTTCCTATGTTGAACTGCTGGGTAGTTTTTTTAGTAGGCTAAACTGTTAAGTAGCTTCTTTTACTAGGCCGAATTGCTATCATATTTGGTGCTGACTGAAGCACAGTGCATTCGACGCATTGGTTGAACCTTGGTCTCTGTACCACAATTAAATCACACAAACTTATCGTAAATAAGAAACAATATTAACCTACTTACTTTACCTTTCTGGTAGTGTTTCTCTTCTTCAAACTGGCTCATGGCATGGACTTTGTCACGCCCCCAAGCCTATGGTGGTCTTTCAACTGTGTCGGCGAGGTGCGACACCACCAAACACTTTCTTTTTAACAATACTCGTGCACATGGACTACACCTAAATTCACCTTCGCATTACTTAGCTTGTGTTTCGCAACTAAGTAAACATACATTTATCCTTTATACTTAATGAAGCCCATACTCATTCATTAGCCATCACAATTAAATAACAAGAACATCAACAATTACAACAAGTATAAAGGGGAGGGGCAACTCCCCGTAATGCGAGTCTGCCCAACCGTTTATTAAGAATGTCAGTTTACAATACAAGTGCCTTTACAATAGTTTTGTGCACCTCTTGTGCGAAGGACGGTGCTCACACGAGCCACCTAAAACCCAACACTAAGTCTTACACCAAAACCTGCAACCAACTTCGGCACGCCTTGTCAACCTTCGACCGTTTACAAGAAGTAACAAGTTTGCAACTCTCCTAAGTAGTGCGCATGAGAAGTGCGCACTCCTCCTTATCTGTGCACTTCCTCTTGTCTTTGTGTGAAGATCACAAGAGAATGCGAGTTGCTTGCTTGCAAATGAACACTCCAACACTTGTATATATATGCCTCCGTGTGTGGGTGGTAGCCCTTCGGCCGACCCCCAAAACTGTGCTTTTACACCCTTTGTGAATGCTCTATGTGAGTCGGCTTGCCCTCCTCCGTAAGTCGGCCCACGCTTCATCCATCCTTCCACTGCGGGTATAAGTCTCCCATCGTTCATGCACTTTTCACCAAGTGTCGTAACGTTCTGTGCTAACGTCGCAAATCTGCTGTCGTAACATCGCATTTTGTGCGACGGTGCCATCGTACGCCCGTTCGACACGCGCACGTCGTGCGCGCTAGCCCGTGGAAATTCTCCAAGGCGTTACATCCTCCTCCAGCGGAATTCGTTGTCGTCCTCGACAACATCCCAACTCCAAGCATCAATCCATGATGTCGACTCCCCTCACATATATGGAAAACATCCTGCAACATATGTAGGTTTCCATCCCCACCATGTCTCATCTAAGTGACCAACTGTCACCAAGATAGTCCATACCAATGAATACCTCCACCGATATGTTATATATCAGATGTCCATGATCAATGACCACCTACCACAATCTGTCCATGCTACTCTCCACCATGGAAGGTTGATCCCTCCAACATCAAGCTACATGTCCACTGCAACAAAGTGTCCACTCCATCATGTCCATCATCTCCATCATGTGCAA
>APFE030863338.1:8361-45951 GCA_000404065.3 Pinus taeda | reverse complement strand
ATGGTGGACCTGATTAACTTCCTCTAGAGCACTATAAATACAAGCATTGGGCCAGAAGGGGGGAGGTTGAAAGCTGAATATTCCTAAGGGTAGATGTTGATGGAATTAGGACTTCCTTGTAGAAGCTTGTGAGGAGAGATTCCCATCCTTTCTTGTTTCATTTGGAAGTGGGTGAGCTTATCAAAGTAAAGGAGAACTCTTGCTGGACGCTTGGAGGGACCTGCACAACACCAAGGCTCAGGTTGTAATGGTTTCTTTTGTTTCCTATTAATACAAATGAGTCCATTCTTCTCAACAATTTGTTATTTATGAGTTGCTTCATATACTCCTTGGTCTGTATGTTAAATATGTTTTATTTTATGAAATATTCAGGTGCTATTTAATCGTTTGATTGTTAGTGAATGCAGGTTTCGGAGAGAAGGAGGAGCTCATCCGGATCGACGAGGCTGGACTATTACAACAGCGTTGGACTACAGGTAGGATCTAAACACTCGATTTCTTATATGGTAAATGCATATTTAGAGAAGGATTGTTCTTAATTGTCTTGTTTGTCACTAGAAAGCCTTAAGCTTCTAGGGAGGTTGGTTTTGTCCGCAAAATTAACTCTTTCCGTATGACAGTATGAATCTAGTTCCTGGTTATTTCAACAACATTGTAGTTTGGTGCACTATGGATATCCTAGATTATCGAATATCGAAAATATATAGATTTTTCTATGTGATAGTTCCTAAATTCTAGATCTTTGTCTATTGGCAACGGGGAAGAAAAAATTGTTTTCTTTAATTGTTGCAATGTGAGAAAGTAAACAAACTTGTACAAACCAACATACCTACAAAAACCATCTTCTACAAACAAATTATTTCTTTTGCACAAATTGATTGTGCATTTTTTTATGATCTATACTCCCTCTAATCTAATGTGGTACCTTTTTGACAACTCTAGAAATATCGGCATATTTTAGACTACCCTTGGAAATATTCCTAAACTTATGAAACAAAGGATGTTGTTTTGTCCTATAGCTCCCCATAAATTTTTGTGTCCTATAATGAGTAGCTCACCCTCAGACCATTATCGTGCCAAATATGATTTCTTATCTCTTCTGTGACTTCATCTTGATACCTCCTATTCTTTCTTTTAACTTTGAATATTCTTCTCAACCTTAGCTTGGGCCTATTTATTCTTTCTATACTTGTGAAAACTCACCCCATCATCTATAAAATGTTTTTTCTAGGTTAGCGGTAATTTTATGGCAACAATTTAGCTCCTCTTGAGCTAATGTTATAGTGTAATAATATTGGGTCTCCTACATTGTGTTGTTTACATAGATATTGAGGGAGATGTTACTGCCAATATATCTATGAGATACTCAAGTGGATCTATTGGATGAAGCTTAATAGGTATGTTTTTCATCTATTCGTTAGTAGGTACATATTCCAGTCTAACTATCCATTCCATTACTTGTTCTCTGAAAATTGATATTTAATAGGAATGTACTTTGTTTTGGAATGCATCATTCAATTTTTAGATATATTAATTGCACTATTATTATCAGAGAAGATAGGTATTCATTGAACACAATCTACCTGAATATCCTTAAGATTTTGCTTCATCCATATAATTTGCTTACAACATGATGCAATTATTATGTATTCTTCTAATAAATATATGTAGTTGTATTTATTTCTTAGCTAGGACAGAAAACAACTCCCTATAAAGAGCGCTCCACCACTGGCTCATCTTTTTCCATCAATATTACCATCCCAATGAACATCAATATAAGCTTGTAGTGTAAAATCAATGTCTTTCATATAACATAAAAAAAGATCTAATGTCTGTTTCAAATATTTAAATATCCTCTTGACTAACTAGACAAATGTTTCCTTGGGATTTGATTCACATTATCCCACAAGTCCCAATTTTTTCATATTATCATGTCTTGCAACTGTGAGATAAAGTAGGCTTCCAATTATTGGTTTAATAGAGGTTTGTGAGAAAAACAAGCTACTACAAAAACCCAAGCGGAATGGGAAGCAACTGGGGTACAACGTAGCCCTAAATGCCAGAACGACGGGCCACTTGAAAACACAGAAAAATAGATGCTCAACGAAAAGGCTATGTCCGAAGCTAGGCACCCACAGTCAAACATAAAATTGAAAAACTCCAAAAGATATGAGTTGCCTAATGATACTAATGTATTAACTAACTTACATGCCATTCGAGTTAAGAACAACAACATAATAGGCAACAAAACCATGAATTTAGATAATGAAAACACTAATGAAATGAATAAAATAAGATATAAAAAAATAAATAATAAAGTAGATAATAACATAATAAAACCTAATATTATAAAAAGAAACCTAGAAGGGAATAATGACAATAAAAAAATGGAAACTCATCACTCTATTTACCAAAAAGTCATTAATATTTTAGCTTATGAATTGAAAAATGAAGAAATAGAAGTCCTCAACAAAGGACTCAATTTTTCCCTAACCCCCAATAGAATCTTGGAAGAAGAAATTATATGCAGTCTTGAAGAAGGAATAAAAACTCTTAATGATACAGATAAATAAATTATTAGACAAGAATGTGTCGTAATTCTAAGGAACGCTAGACCACCTAGGAGCAATCTAAACCAATAACAACTTAAAGCCTTAAAGAGCCTAAGAGAGAATAAGGACATTGTCATTCTAAAGGCAAATAAGGGAGGCGCCACAGTGGTAATGGATCAGGAAGAATACATAAACAAAATGAAGGACCACATGTATAACAATGGTAGTTACAAGAAACTTGAGAAAAACCCTATCTCAAGAGTCAGTAGACTTGTCAAGAAAGCTATCAAAGAATCTAACCTTGATGAGAAGATGAAGAAATGCCTCACTCTTGATAGTGAAATTACCCCTCATATCTATGGAGCACCCAAAATACATAAAATTGATGTCCCCCTTAGGCCCATAGTCAATACTATTGGAGCACCTACTTATGAATTAGCTAAGTATGGCACAAGCATGCTAGCACCTATAGTAGGTAAAACCAAATCTTACATCAAAGGCTCCAACCAATATGTTGAGTTCATAAAAATTTCTAAACTAGATCCAAGTGATCAAATTGTTAGCTTTGATGTTGTTCAACTCTTCACCAAGATTCCCTTAGATGAAGCTATCCAAGTGGTTAAAGAAGTAGTGGACCCTCAAACTGCCAAATTAGCATAAATCTGTCTACGATCCACCTTCTTCATCTTCCAAGTGGAAATCTTTGAACGAACCTCATGAGTGGCTATGGGATCACCTATTTCTCCTATTGTGGCCAATCTCTTTATGGAAAAAATTGAAAAAAAAAGGCTCTTGACACCTTCCCATTAAAACCTAAGTTCTATATTAGGTTTGTGGATGACACTAGTTTAAATTGGCCGCATGGGGAAGTAGAGCTTAAAAACTTTTTAAACCATCTCAATAGCATGTCAGATGAAATCAAATTTACAATGGAGGTTGAGGAGAATGATTGCATCACATTCCTGGACATTCTCCTTATAAGAAATAAGGATGGTTCCCTAGGACAAAAAGTGTTTAGGAAAAAGGTGCATACTGACAACTAACTTCATGCAGATTCACATCACCATCCTGCTCAAAGAATGGGAGTCCTTAAAACACTCACCACCAGAGCCTGTAGGATATCAGATGAGATACACACTAAAGAGGGGATTACTTACTTAAGGAAAATATTTAGAAACCTAGGATACAATAAAAAAGACATATTCAAAGCCATCCAAAAAGCTAGATCTGGAAGCATGAAATATGTATCTAATAACCCTCAAACTGCTAATGACTTGCTTCCATATATTCAAGGTGTCACTGACAAGCTAGCCAAATTTCTCATAAGGAAAGATATTAAAACCTCATTTAAACCCATGACAACCATTAAGCAAAAAATGAAATCAGTTAAAGACAGCCCGAAGCACGTCCAACAAAAGGGTGTGTACACGATCAATTGCTCTTATGGAGAACACTATATAGGTGAAACAGGCAGGTCGGTAAAAATTAGGCTCAAAGAGCATGGTACTAACATACATAATGAGAGAAATCGTTCCTCCACCTTAGCTGAGCATGCAGGTAAGACAAACCACCACATATGCCTCGAATACACAAATATCATTGCCAGCGAGAAACATTATTTTAAATGCAAGGTTCGGGAGGCAATTGAAATCACCAAACATCCTCATAACCTCAATAGGGATGGAGGCCTGGAAATTAGCAGAAACAAGATCTCTCTTCTACATCCCAATGAATAGAAAGCCCCCTTGTTTCCATTAACCTCTGTCATTCACATCCCCTTCCCCTTAAACCCCGCAACTGTCATTTTATCTTAATATTCTTATAGCAAATACTTCACCGTTCATTAAATCAACCATTATTGAAATCATTGTTAACGTTAGTACAACATACCCTTACATATAACAACTACAAATGGATTCATTTATGTTAGATAACTAACCATTAAAAATAAAACAATTGAATATTAAACCTATTTAAATAATATAATAGATTATGAACATAATCAAAGAAAATTAATAAGAAACTAATTGTAATATTATCTCGAATAAATTAATTTTATAAAACAATCCATTATTTAAATCATATTTAGAATTAATAGAACATACCCTTACATATAACAACTAAAAATGGATTCATCTAATACCTTAGATAACTAACCATTAAAATAAAATGATTAAACCTTAAACCTATTTAAATAATATAATAAACATAGTCATAATAAATTAATAATAAACTAATTATAATATTATTTCAAAATAAATTATTTATAAAAAAAAACCAAAAAAGTAACACTATCAATAAGCTATAGACTTAATAACATGAATATTAGAAACATAGGATATAATAGGATAAGACGTCAATGTAGCGTCATCAAACTTATTAAATAATTAAAATAAAATACAATAAATAATTAAAATTGAATTTAACTAGTCAGCTGTCCTAAAAAAATCCTTAAAAAAATATTTATAACCAACACTTCACTTCTTTGTAAATCAGTCCTGAGGATGAGTCTTGTTCTAGACTCGAGAAGTAGACAATGCAAAAATGAAAACAATGGAATATCTGAATACTGAACCTCAAAAAGCAAATCACAAAAATCTGCAAAACATTAATATATAGAGGTTGATTAACTTATGGAGGTTCATCATCCTTGTTGATTTTGCAACTTTTTACCATGAGTGTACTTATAGGTTACGGTCTCCCATCCCAGATTTTCTTAAAGTTTTTTTTATATTCTTAGTTCGCGATATAAAAATACCTCCCCCTATTTGTTGAACTTGGAGTCCAAGAAAAAATGGCAGTTCACAAAGAATAGACATCTCAAACTCCTCGTGCATAACAACCATAGAAATTTAACGAATTGGCTCAGTATCATTACCAAAAATTATGCCATTAACATAAAATACAACCATCAATGACTTATAACATTTAACCTTGATGTAGATATTGGTGTCAATTGTCGCTTTTTATAAAACCCTTTTGGTGCCGGTATATGTCTAGCATCTAGTACCATCCCGTACATCCATGTTCTAATCCATATGGATCTTTCTTGAGTTTATCGACATAATATTTAATGTTTGTTAGTAGAATTCCTTATGGATTCTCTGCATAGACTTATTCCTCTACATAACAATTTAGAAATGTTGATTTATAATACATTTGGTAAACTTTGAATATTTAATAGTAGGCAAAAGCTAGAAACATCCTAATAGTTTCAATTCTTGCAACATGAGAAAATGTTTCTTCAAATTCTACTCCTCTATAAGAGTAACCCTTACATACAAATCTAGCCTTGTTTATAACAGCCTTTACATCTTCATTTATCTTATTTATGAAGACCCATTTAGTTCCTATCACATTTTTTTCCCTTTGCCTTAACACAAGATACGATTTTTCATCCTTTTCTCTTTTGTCTAATTATTCATTCATTGCTATGATCCAATGTTCGCATTGACTAACTTATAAAATTTTTGGAGGTTCTATCATAGATAACAGTGAAACAGTTGCATGATTATATGTCCAGAGGAATTTTCCATTAGTTTGAACTACTATTTCATTGCTACCAATAATTTGACTCTCAAGATTGTGTTTTTGAACATATCTGGATGGATTCTTTGGATGTGAATTCTTAACTCTTTTCCTCTTCCTATGCTTATTTTTTTCCTCTCGTTCCCATTGTTCTTTGAACTCATTGTCTTGGGGCTCACAAATGATTGATCCACCATGTTGTAGTTTTCTTCTTGTGTGGACAATTCCTTAATCTCTTCCTACATTTATGCTCTCAATTATCTTGTAGAGTTTATTATTGTAGCACTTGTAACCTTTTCTCCTTTCTGAGAATAACCCTTACATACAAGTCTAGCAAAAAAAATCATCCTCATTGATTTTCATGAAACATTTACTTCCAAAGACCTTAAAGTGGCCCTACAAAATCTATTCTACCATGGAATAGCTCATAAGGCATTTTATCGATATTCAATCTCACATGATCCTTGTTAATAATGTTGATTGAAATTTGAATAGCCTCTCCCCAAAAAGTATGTGGTGCCTTTGAATCATCAAGAATAGTTGTGGCGATCTCATAAATTGTTTTATTTGTCCTTAATACTACTCCATTTAGCTGAGGTGCTCTAAGCATTGAGAACTTTCTTTTAATCCCATGGTTTTCACAAAATCATGAGATTCATTATATATGTATTCTCCTCCTTTCTTGGATCCAAGAATTTAATTTTGAGATCCATTTCATTTTCTACAAAGGTTTAGATTTTTTAAAAAATTCAAAATATTGAAATTTATGTTTCAACAGACTTACCCAAGACATCCTTGTATAATCATCAACAAAAAACATGAAGTATTTCTCACCACTTGGGGATTGTCTACCTATGGTTTGACATAGATCAATATGAATGGACTCTAGAGGCATTTTTGTAGAATATTCCCTTTTTATTCAATTCTATTCTTGATTGTCTTCCAAATTAGAATGATTTACAAATAGTGTTTTTCAGGTTTGGAGAATTTTGGCATGTCTTGAACTGCTCCTTTTCTGCCTAATTTAACTAGCCGATGGAAACTAATATTACTGAATATCTTGTGCCACAACTAACTCTCATTAGTATTACACATACAATAACTTGCATTGTATTCTTCCAAAACATATACAACCCTTAGGGTTAATATTGCCTCCATAAAAGTATTTCCTCAATCAAATATCATTACTTCACATTTTGTTAAATGAAAGATAACATTGTGACCTTGGACACACATTTGGATAACACTTAGAAGATTTTGTTTTAGGTCGTCCACATAAAATAAATTTTGGTGCATAGTATTACCCATTTATAAAAAAATACCATTTTGGGGCTTATTCTTTTCCCAAAGTAACAATATCCCCTTTAATTTCATCCCAAGTTGTGAACTTACTTCTGACACCAGTCATATGTTTGGAGTAGCCACTATCAATTTCTCTTTATTTTTGGCATATGAGCCCAACCCAAAATATTCTAGGTGTAGACTATTCTTATTCTTCCATATTTTTTTGAAATAACTTTCTATCTTGTTTATAAGAAGGAAAAAAAATTATTCTACACTCATATTCCTTATGGATTTATTTTTTATATATGTGACACTCAATTCCATCCATGAATCAAGAGAATGCATTATTATAAGCTCTTTTTGTTCCTGGAATTTCATATAGATATGATTTAGCCCTTTCATTTATAGTTATGATATATCTATATGCTTTACAAAATACTTTCTTATGACCAAAGCTATAATAAGAGGTACAATAACCAGAGAAAATATTTGGGTACCTAGGAGTTAAGAATCCTCTTGGGAACATTGATTTTTGTTTTCTAATTTGATAAAATTATGGCTCATTTTTATTCCATTCTCCTCTTTTACTTATGTTCCTTGTCTAATAAAGCTTCTATTGACCCTTACCTTCTTTGTTAGACTTTATAGGCTAGCTAGTTGTTCCTTTGTGAGAATTAACCTAGTTTTTTCATTCCTTTGTTTTTTCTACTTTGGAGCTTGATTCTCCTTCGACCTGTTCCTTTATAACCAATTCCAATTTAAATTAATGGAGATTATTGGGTGATGGTGACATTTTCTAAGGTTTTCAATCCCTTCACAAATTTTAGGTTAATGGTTAGCAAATTTTTGGTATTTTCTAGATCTTTTCTTAACGAGACAATTTATGGTTCTAGTTTATCACAATATCTCTCTTTTTATTGTAGTTGATTCTTTAGACATTAGAGAAATTTTGAGGTCTATAATGGGCTAAAAAAATTTACAACCAAAATCCAGTTTATAATAATAAATAATATTCAAGACGATGATGTCAACGATAGGGATGATTCACCACTTTGGGAGTAATAAAGTAAAAAGATTGAAAAAATGATAAAAATTGAAAAAACTACTTTTTGAACTCATATTTTCAACTTATATCCCTAAATTTCTACTCGAATTTTGAGTATGATCACTCATTGGATTCATAACATAATTCGTCATCCAAGGAGTACTCATGTTCCATAATTTTGATGGACACCGCTACTTGAAAAATGATAAATACATGACAGACATGATCACAATTGTGTTTTTTCATGCACTTCTCATTTTATGTGTACAAAGGTCCATGAAAAGTATGTAACATGGGTACTCATATGAGGAAGAAAATTTTGCATCTAACGATTCCTCTTGCTTGAAATTTGAGTAAAACCTTGGGGTATAAATTGAAAATACGAATTGAAAAAATGGTTTTTTCCTTTTTCCCTTGGAAATTTAATGATGAAATCTAATCTTATTTTATTATTTCCCCTATTAGCTTATATTTTTCCTTAGGAGGCCCATTTTAGACCTAAAAATTCTTATAACGAATTTCCTCCACTCGTTTGGATTCTCCTAATTTGATTCTTAGAAGAACCATTTCATAGTCTACATTATCATATTTTTCTTTGCAAGCTTGGATTTTCTATTTCTATTATTTTATTCTTCTAAGCCTACCTAGTTCCTCTAATGTAATTCGAAGTTCACCTTCCATTTGAACAATTTATTCATGTTATATTCGATTAGTTTTCTCTTAACCATGCATTGTATGTTAAAATGTCATGAGGAGCTTATGATCGAGGTTTTCATCGGATTCATAATGTACTTTATCCTTTGATGAAATATAATTGTCTTATATTGATTATAAAAAAAAAAACATTTTAAATAACTTCTTGATATTCTTCCTAGATGTTTTATTTAATTTTATACTTTTTTAGCAACACTTCTATTTTTGTAAGGAAATTAGGAAGAAATTTTCTTATTTTTTCATAATGAAAACACTTAAATGGTAACACAAATTTCATATTTTCTAGTTCCCTTTTGTATCTTTCTAACAAGGTTTTCTTCCTTTTCATCTAAATTTAGCTAGAGTAGTCTTAGTCTTGATGCTCCTTTGAATTGTTTGATAATTTCAAGGAAACTTCCCTTAGCTCTCGTTGATCCTTCTTTGTTCTCATCTCATAAGACAAAAGCATTCCATGAAGCCTTTCCATGGTCAATTTGTCCTGGAAATTTTGCATTTCTTCTTTGTCCGAGAATTCGGCATAAAATATAGAATAAAGTGTTCTCAACACGTTCAGGAGCACTGGAGCATCACCAATGTTATAACCTATCCCTTTCATTGCATTTATAGTGTCATCCACTGTAAGGAAGAAACTACCTATGCTTTCACTCATTTTGATGTGTTTATTTTGCATGTTTTAAACCTAAGTTTTGCATTTTTAACCTTGGTATCCTGTTCATAATTGTCTACGAGTTTCTTTCACATTTCATTAGATGACTCATGCTATATCACTTTCACAAATTATGATTCTATAAGTCCACCCAATATTGCATTCACATCTCCAACATTGTATGTGAAATTTTTCTTACTAGCTTCATTAGTTGGAGGATATCTTGGGTTTTGATACCCGTCCACCACAATTTTCCATGTGTTCATGCCAAGCCAAATCAAGTGTAGGAATTTACAAGGTGCATTCCTTAGATAGAGCACCGAAGGAAGCCACTCACAAACAAATCACAGATCAGTACACCAATATTCTTAATGTGGTTAACACCCTCAAATAAGGAAACAGTCCATGGACCGAGCCATTGCAGCCACTTCAGGAAATTTATTAATGTAAAATAAAGAAAACTTACATCAGCTTCTCTCATGAACAATTTCCTTGACTTAGGTTGTGGACTGTTTCCATCTTTGAGGGTTTTAACCATGTCAAGAATACTAGTGTACGGATATGTGATATGTTTATGAGCAGTGTACTTTGGTTTTCCACCCTGTAAATGTCTACATGGTACCAAATCTATTTGAGGGCCACATCTATTGTTGATCCAAATCTGAAGTCGATACTACTGCATCCAACTATCATTTCCTAGATCTACTATTTCTGACTGCTTTCATCTTGAGAGAACTATTCTATTGTGTTAGAAGCATCTGTTCTAGTGACGAACACCTTTCATTTCAAGCAAAAACGTTTCTGATAGCCCTAGCTACATCATTTTTATGATATGGAGGTAGACAATATTTATCTGCAGCTTTTGTTATTTATCTCTCTATTTCTTTCAGTTTATTGATCTGTCTATTTTTTTATTATCATATTTATACCTTTCATTTCTGCATATGCTCTTTTCCCTGTGACTCTGCACGATCTAGGCAATCCAAAAACATAAAGAAATGAATTTTCTCATGCAAATGCTCTTTTCCAATGTGCCTTAGTGTGATCTTGGAAAATCAAAAACATTAAGAAAAATATATAGTTTTCGGTCAAATATAACTTTAAGTCGTAAGGCTTGGATTGCTTTTGCTTGTTCATTTTAGGTTGTGTGTTTTTTCTGTATTGTAGTAAAAAAAGAGTTTTCAAGTAAACGCGCACTACAAAGCTTCAATGAAAAAATAATTCTTCCTCTTTTTCAAAAATTACTAACCTTTTAAACTATCTCACTTGGTCCAAAGTTACTTTATCGGATTAGAGGTCTTGGGTCAAGTCTTTCTTTCTGTTGAGTTACTTTTTCAAAAAGCACATATAACTTATGTTTTAAAGTTACTTTATGTAAAAGTGTTCTCATCCATTACAAAAGTGAGTCACTTATAATTCTAAAGTCTCTTTATCTTTTATTTAAGTTACAATTTAGTGGATAGTTTATAAAGTACCATTGTAAAAGTGACTTTCACTTATTTATAAGAGTGGGTCACATAAAGTAATATTTTCTTAAAGTGAGCTAATTAAATTATCTTTGGAAAGGGGGGGGATTTCTTTTTAAAATATAACATCATCATTCACTTCCCAACATTCAAGTAGTTCGTCAGCATCTTCAACAACTTTCCTTCAAAAAGCAATAAATTCTTCATCCAGAAGCCATTTTCACAAGTGTTTTTTTTTTTATCGGCCTAATTTTTTGAGATATCTCCATTGGGGCACTTAATTTCAATATCTACAACTTCATTTTCTTTTAAAATGAAAAGTCCATGCCTAGTTATTCTTGATAGCACCAACTACTTCCAATGGCTATCCTACATTGTGGATTTACTTAGAAGTAAATGTCTTCATATAATAGCCTCAGGCTAAGAGTCTAAACTTAGAGATGAAGATAAGTAAGAAAAATGGAAAATAAGAAAGATCAAGCACATGGGTTGATAGGCATGTCTATTTCTCTAGATCTTAGATTCCATATCACAGAAATTGATAACCCCGATGATGCAATCAAACAACTCAATAAAGTTTTTGTTACTAAAAATGAAATTAGAGCCCATCAAATCGAAAATGAGTTACTTACATTGGACCCCAATAATTTTTCTTCCATTGAATATTTTTTGTCCAAGTTCAAGACCCTTAGATTTCCCTTGGAATGTGTTAAGTCTAAGAAAGAAGATGGTAGCCTTATCTATTCCATTCTTACTAAGTTAGGACCATCCTACTCTATATTTGTTTCCACCTTCCATTATACTAGAGAAAACTTTATTTATCAATGAAAAGCATATAATTCCCCCTCTTTTGATGTCTTTTTTGATTCTTTAATAAGAGAATAAGAAAAACTATTACATATCAGTCTTCTTAATACTAGATATTCTTATGAGAAAAGCTTATGTAAATTTTCTTTCTTTTACATTAATATATTGCCTAAAGTGGCCTTGTTGGCTCATGCCATGGACTATTTACTCTTTAAGGGCTTTAACCACATCAAGACTACTAGTGTATTGATTTTTGATCTGTTTGTGAGTGGTGTCCTTTGGTGTTCTATCTAAGGAACTTGCCTTATCAATTCTTAAATCTTACCTTATCAATTCTTAAATCAATTAAGTCTTCATTATGATTTTCCAAAAAGTAAAGCTTGCCCCATTTAATAGAGGAGGTATGATTGAAAACAAAAAATCTTGTGTTGAAATTTAATTTCTTGTATGACACTGCTTCTAATGGTTAGATTGTTATTAGAAGGAACCTTATTTTGATACCAATTATAGAATCCTAAGATTGGGCTGAATCAATATTCTTATTACTTCACACTTTAAAAAGATAAATCACTTTAATACTTATTTGTTTCCATAATAAAAAATTATAAAAATAGGGATACATAATTGAGAATCAAATGAGCACATACAACACTAGAGATTTAATGTGGAAACCCATATGGGAGAAAACCACAAAATAATTTCTTCCTTAAATGATGATTGTAGGAGCCAACCTGATGGGCCTCCTAATCAGTTATTAGATAAGGCCCATTTGACCTTTTTTAGTCACATTATACCTCTTCTTCTACACTTAATAACATTTTCTTAGCATAAATAAGTTTCTAGGAAGGTTAGAGATGGTTATCATACTTTGTGGGCCTAATGTATTTATGATGCATAATATTGAGAATAATTGGAACATATCATGAGCATATGCTGTCAGAGAAATTTATGGAACATGTTGCCTATTATTGGATGATCAAACTCAATTGAGTTGAAGCACTAATTACTCCTCATGTAGTTGCAAGGCCACTCAGAGAGCATTATCCTATTTTTCAAGAATTTCGGTGGGAAAACAATATTCCTTTTAAGGTGACTAACACTCATCCATATTGTATAAATAAGGGGCTCAAGTATCCCACTAGAAACAAGTAGAAAATAAAAAAATAATAGCATTACTTGAGTTAGTATAGGCATTGGCATAGAAGTTCCAATTCTCTAAATTTTCATGTGACACCAATTTTTCTAATTAATGAAAGGCATATTTGCTTCTTAGAATGTTCTTCCTTTATGGATATAAGCCTAATTCAGTTATGAAACACCCCCTTTGCTCCAAAACATTTTTTACTATTATCTTTTCATGCACATGTTCATTTGTTAACTTTTTCAATTTTAAGTCTAAACATGAGGTAGAGTGCATGGGAGAATTAGGAAGGAGATGACCTTCATAATCCTTCAAAATATATTCCCCCTTGCCAAAGTGCAAGGGTAATTATGGGTATACATGGATTCCATGATTTCCCCATTTGAATGTAAGAGGAGCGGACATCAATAAGACTCACTACCTGATGCAGTGTCTGTACTCGGTGCATCCACTTGAGAAGGAAGGCTCATATACACATCATCTGGAATGGTAGACAATGATCTGGTACATGGAGGATCTACAGATGTTGACACCTAGGCATCCCACAAAGGAGGTTCGATAGAAGCACGTGCAAAAAAATTAGAGTGGTTTTCCTATGAGGAACTCGGGGATGATGACAGGTAAAGGATATGGCCCGTGGAGTCCATAATCTCGACATCAAGGAGAGGGATCATGATGGTGGGACCAAAGTCCCCCTGTTCTGGTTTACTAGTGGTACCAGAATCCATAGCTAGAGGAGTAGGTGATCCACTATGAGTGGTCTCGTATTCGCGAAGTGCCTGAAGGAAATCACAAAATTCGTCGAGATGAGGGAAATAATGGGAATAGTTACCATGATGATCGCATAAGGCACAAGGTTGATTTATGCGTAATTTTATGAGTTTCTTGGCTAGACTCGGTAAGGTAACATGGACATCAAGGATATTTCACTAAAGGAATGTTTCATGAAACAATGGTTTAAGATGAGGGAGTTCAGCAAAATTATGGGTGCTGTGCCCAACAATATTACACAAAGCACATAGAGGTGATGACTTTGGGGCCTTGGGGGTTGGAAGAGCTTAGGGAGCCATGTCCTTATGTTCTTTCCTCTTGGATTTTCCACCCTATCCAGATGCTTTCGTAATAAGAGTGGGTTCCTGTTGAGGTTGTGATGGAACTAGAATAGGAGCAGGGGTCGTAGGGACTGGTTTAACGGGGGCCAAAGGATGATAAGGTATTAACTGATGAGGTGGAGTGCTTTCACGAGGATTAATGTACCAGACTGGGATCACCAAAGTCATGTTAGGGAGCACAAACAAAGCTATGGTAGAGATAGAAATGACTCTCAAAGGAGGAAACAATAAATGTATCCAGCCTACAGGGTAATGTCCCAGCAGAACAACTCCTAGATGGTCGAGACCTCGAGGAATAGTTCTTGGTGGGAACATAGGAGAGGCACCCACAAATGGAGAAGGTCCTCGGTGGTGGATCTCGATGGCTTGGCTGAGGGGTAACAGTAGGGTGATGAGGAACTGGTTATTGATCAGTTGTACCACACTACTTGAGATCAACCCATGATTCTTGTAGCATGAAAACACGCAAAGAGTTAGGCTCTAAAATGAGAGGAGGAGGACCAGGGAAAGCACCGAACAATGAGGAATCTTTGTAGACTCCAGGTGAAACATCGATGAGAGGAGTTGAAGGCTGCTGATTTGAAATTGACGAGATAATGGACTCATGGGAGATCACGGATGTTGGCTCGTAGTATGTCACCTAATAAATGGTGATCATCTTCCCTTCATGGGGGAAGCACATCTTATGGAAAACCATAGATCCGAAGGCTGACATGGCATATGTGTAACTATGACCTAGAAGAATGTTGTAATCTAAAGGGGAATCAATAACCTCAATGTCTACATGGATAGTCTTACCCACAAGAGTCACTCTACAACTGCTATACATATCGAGAGGCTAGAAGAAATTACCATCCAAAGCATGCAAAGTGATGGTGGATGGGGACAACTCAAGTGACTTAAGCTGCTTCCAAAAAATAGGGAACATCACAGACGTGGATGTGCCTTCGACAATAATGCATCGAGAGATGATGACATTACATACTGGGACTAGTATCTGGAATGCAACGAATGAAGGTAATGGGGGATGTTCCAATGTATCAACTGGGAAGGCAATCAAACGATCATCGAAAGGATCTACTGCACCCAAAGCAGTTAGCAGAGCTTTCTTTTGAGATGGGAACGACTGGAGTACTTCCAGTGTTGACATGGTAGTAGGTGATTGTGCCAAGTTGTCTACTATACATTATGTATGGACAACTCAGTTAGAAGTCACATTACAATGTAATGGTCCCTTGGGGATCTTGGGAATGGCCTCAAGATTAGGCTAAGGGATCTGTAACAGGAAATATGGTGTCGTAAGAGGCTCGGTAGATGCTTTTTTTTTACTCAATGGTAGACGAAGTCGATGGCTTTTCATAATGATGTGATCGAGTTTATAGGTTGATATTAGAGGGATTAACTTCATCAAAATTGATCATGAGGATATAGTAGTCACTAGGACCAGAAGGTCATAGGGGATGGGCTAATTTACCTAGATGAGGTTGAGCAACAACAAATCCTCTCTAAGGGAGAGGATTTGTAAGCATTCCCGTTGAGATGGCGTAGGATTTTGACGCGACTGTTGGATGGGCGGTTGACCTCTAGAAGCTGCTTGAGCTTCCCATATTTGGTGCATCTTGGGTAAGAGAGGGCACTCATGTGTATAATTTCCATATACACCACAACATGCACAAGCCTTGTTCATCAAAATAGACTTGTTCTTCTTGGGCTAACTTCCCTATTGCTGGTTGTTGGTGTTAGGCTGGTTACCCTCAGGTTCACTAGGTTGATTACCTATATTACCCTAGTTACCCTTGTTACCTTTCCCCATATTATTTTTATTCGAATTTTTGGGATTGGTCACACTCTACTATACAAACACTTACCCTAATCTGGTGGTGGCCACTGGGGTTGAGGATGCATGTGAGGCTATGTTGCTAATATTTTAGGGGATGGAGCACTCGAATGTGCATAGTGAGAAGAAATAGTTTGGTAGATAGGTTGACCATTGGTTGGCCCTGAAAACATGTCCCTAGCAAGAGGGGCATAAGTGTTGGAGGAACTGGTGCCCCCTACAGATAACCATAACTTTTCCGAGTATATGGTGAGGGATTTGAAAGGGTTCCAATGATACCGTTGACGGAGTGAGATCACCCCAGTGCATTGGCACCTCTAGGACAGGGAAGATACAAAATGACTATATAGACATAACTAGATTACGCATAAATTAGGTTATATCTTAGAGTGGTTTGGAGAGCATCTTCCTTCATCTGAGGAAAATCAGATGCGAAATATTTTCCAAAGGGTGACCAAAGGCTCCTAAGAAACCAATCTAGAGAGACACAATCTTCGAAGGGTAGGTCATGACATGTTCTCATCCTTCTACGTGACTCTTGAACATGATCAAAAAGACAAGTGGAGGAGGACTGACGAAATGAGGTTAAGAGATCCATACTAGTGTCGTATTAGAGAGGTAACTAAAAATATTAGAGGAACGCTTTAGAAAGCGTTGCAAAAATGGAATGAGATACATTGAGTTAGTCTACATACAATTTTCCAACATCTCCAGTGAGCATGTGCTAGAATAGCTGAAGGTGATTGGAGTCATTGGTAACTGAGCTGGATGAACACCACATGTGGAACGAGTGGACATGTTCAGTATGGTCCTCTCTGGTGCTCAAACTTTGGGATGTTAGAGGGAAGCGTAGTGGACATAGAAGGCCAACCAAAATCATGGTGTATATGGTTATTTATCAAGTGCCTAAAATATGAGAGACTTAATCCAACCATAAAAGGGAGCATGGGGGTTGCTAGGATGGTTCTTGAGATGGTTCCACTAGATGTGACCACCGAAGTAGAACTGGAGCCAACACTAGTTGTGGGTCGAGACATTGTGATGATATTCCGTGAAGGTGGCTTGGAATTAGATGAGGAATTAGATGAACTAGAAGAAGAGTCGATATGTGGACTCAGGAGACTATGAACTCAAACCCTGCAGGGAGGAATAATATGCCCAAGCAGAAACTAGGGTTTTGAAATGAAGAAGGGAGATAAAATAATATGCCTTTATCTATGTGTCGGGAGATAAATTAATTATGTTAAGTCTTGGCTTGGGGGTGTAAACCAAGCGCCCTTGGCTTAAGGTGTGTTAGTTTATGCAAGTGTGTTTATTGATTAAGCCCAGAACATGTTTGAAAAAAGAAAAAATATTGGTGAAAATAAACTGAAATTAAAAACAAAAAATAAACAACAAATCAATTAACTAAGCCCCACCCAAACCGGGTTTTCAAACATTGTGCTAGTTCGTGGAAAAATCCACTAAAAACACACTAAAAAGGCTAAGAGATCTAAGTGTCGGTGTGACTAGGATCAAATGAAACTAGGCTATTGGAAAGCGGTGTAGCAACAACAAAAAACCAGAGAGGAAAATCGCTACAAAAAGATAAGGAAATGGGTGTAGAACCTATTAGAGTCTAAATCTACCTCAGGCTAAGAAAGGCAAGATATAGGGTAACATCAAATCATGCTTAACCTCATAGCTAGCCCTACCAGGTCGGGAGAGGGCTCTCTCCTTGTCAATCTCAGTAAAATATATCAAATGAAGCTTGAGATGACTGAAGTAAAGACTAATTTCCAGCTAGGTAATGCTCAGAAGAGTTTGATTGAATTTGATGATGGTTTTCTGGCTCAAATGCGAAAGGTAGATTTCGGTCCAGGGAATGGACTCAGTTTTGCATAGGTTTCTGTGGGGCAAGATAGGAAAATGCATTAGTACTTTAAATTGAATAAGATGGAGAGTCCTAAGACTGGTGAGGATTTGGAGAGGCCATGCGAGTCTTAAGGATCCTCTTCAAATAGTAGAAAACACAAATAACTAAACAAACCCTAGGTAGAGCAGTGCAACTTCAATGATTTCTACGTTTATCCTTGATTCATTTAGTTTAGCTGAAAGAGAGAGAGAATGGCATACATAAGCACATGTAAAACTTGAATTACAAAAGAAGAAACAATACCAAATCAACTTGCCACAAGAATCCCACAAAATGCTGCAAACCCTAGTCTATTCCTTTGCCAAACTGCAGAGATGAATGTACAATGCTGCTCAAAGCATTCACAAAAGTCCAACCTTGACAAATGACTGAAAAAGAACTAGATATAGACAACAAACAACTCATGCTAGGCTTTAGGGGTTGAATTCATGAGTTTAGGAGTTGTTCCAACAAGATCTCAAGTAAGAACTAAAAAGTAGGTAGTGGAACAGCTTGCCTCTAAAATCTAGGAAACTGATTCATTTAGTTCAAAACTACCTTTCCATGATGTATCTACCTCCATGAGTGAATTTTCAACATTTTTACATCAAATTACATCAAGTTACATCAAGTTACATCATGATTTTTACTATGAGAGAGAGAAAAGTAAAACTGAGAAAAAACTAGGCGAAAAACAAAGTTTTTGGCAAAAATGACAATTTCCCATCCGTTGTGTTATGCCACTGTCCCTATGCATAGCCCCTTCTTGCAGCTGATTTTCAAGGCCTTGCCTTGCACCAAATTTGCTCCAATTGGGCTTGTTCGAAATTTTTATCTATCTAATTTCCAAAACAAATGGAATTTCTAGATTTGGAGTATATTTGCCCATCCAAATGTGAGTTCTCCCAACACTTCTTCTTCTGTGGCCAAAAAGGGGCAGAAAGGGCATTTTTGGGGTGTTTTAGACCCTTTTGGAAGCTCCAAACTTGACAAAACTTCCCAACCATTTCTGGGCATTCATAATTTTTTATGAGGAATCCAAAAATGTAAATATTTCCTCCAAAGGAGGTCCCTAGCAAAAGCGAGCGCTAGGTAGCGCTACACACCAGGCAGAAATATCTGTGTTTTGCTTCAAAAATTCAAAATTGACAAAAAATGTGCCAAATTTCTTGAAATTTGGGCTGAGTGATCTACATCAAGTACTGTGTTGGGCTAAGGAAGCCTCAGCCAAAATTTTTTGTCTATCTTGGTCTTTCTTCCTTCTCAAAGTTTTCCTCAATATGGCCTTCAAGGTCCTTATTCTTGCTTTACAAATCTTGTTTCTCACCAAATAGTGATAGGCCATGTGCCTCAACATATTTTTCTCTTTATTTACCTTCTCCAACAACTTATCCAAGTACATATTTTTCATTTCTAGCCAAGATTCATGATCAGCTTCAATCTCTTGCTCTAGTGGTGTTAATTTGATTTTCCTCCTCTTGGCTACTTGCCGATTTTCTCTTATAGTTTGCAGCTCCTTAATCATCTATTGATCCTCCAGTTACTTGTACCTTTACTTAAGGTAGTTTATAATCCACTTAGCTCTTTCTAGGTTGAGAGCTAAGGCGTGAATATCCTCTTCTTGTTCCTTGATGATCTCTTTCAATCTTCAGCTTTTGGGGCCCAAATCAACATCATCATCCTGGATGAGGATGAAATATATCTCTTGACCTTCCGAAGGCCCCTCATCATGCACTGGTTGTTTACCTTTGTTCTGAACCTACTTTGGTGTTGAAGGAAAGGAGACCCCTTCCACCCCAGGTGGAGATAGTACTCGTTTTGTTGCTGCAAATAGCCTCCTTGTCCCCTTTTGGTAAGTGATGAATACTGGCACACTAGTGGTTTGAGCCTCATACACTTCTTGCTGATGTGAGGGCCCTCCTGCCTCATGAAAAACTGACGAGGTCACTTGAGGATTTGTGAAAACCTCATGTGAAATGAAATCATCCCATGAAGCATTCAGCAAGCTCAGCTGATGCAACACCACAATCTTGATCAATGCGAAGTGATAAATGTTATTGTACTCTTGATGAGGAGGTTTTATTTTCACAGATGTGGTCATTTTCTCAATATTCTCGCACATGAAATAGGGGACTTTCATCATCATAACCCTAGTGAAATGCATCGATAATCTGATATGGTAGGTGTACAAGTGAGAAAATCTGCCTTCACACCTAAAATATCTGATTATGAGCTTCATCAATGGAGCATATGCATCTTCAAGGTATATAAAAGGGAAAACTCTACTAGTCTGCCTCTGATAGCCAGCCTTGATATAAGGCTCATAATGCTCTTTGTCAACCAGCTGTCCCTTGTTCCATTGTTCTCCCACATTCAGAATACCTGTTGCTTCAACTATAGTTTCAGGTGTCAAAGTTAATGTAACACCTGCCAAATTGACTTGGCCATTATGAAGATGGAGCACAAAAAGTCTACCAATTTCATGGTGGTATTTGACTCTTTCCACCATCTCACAAAATTCGAAGCAAGATTGATGTTTGAAACATTCTACAGCAAGAGGACAAGACAATAGGTCTGTCAGTGTAGTGGGCTCCTCCCGGATATGTTTGCCTCCCTTGTGAGGTTTTCTAGGTGTACGAAATTCTTGAGAGGAATCATTGTTTCCTCATCTCTATCATAAGGTGAACCTGTCTCCATAATTACCACTGTTTGCTTTGAAGTGATGAGTATGAAGAGATATTATATCAACAATAGGTGTTTGTTGTTCAATGAAAGGGATTGATGATTGGGACAGTGAGTGAGACTATAGGGTTTTTGGGAGTGGTAGGGTTTTGAGAAAGCAAATTAGGGTTTTGAGGATGATAGGAATTATGTATTAGGGTTTTTAGTTTTGGGAATAGGGGAATAGGATAAAGGTGTATGAGAGGGGTAGGGGATATGAAATGAGGGGAGTGTAGTGGAGGGAAATAAAAATGATGCAGGGGAGTAAACATCAACAATGACAACTTTGCAAACCCTAGGCAGTTTTTTCAGTGTAACTGTGCAACAAACTAGAGTTTTAATTTTCACCTATTGATACACCATGAAATTTTACTAAAACCATTGCAATGGCACTTAGGAATGTTAAACTTACTTGTGAGATGATGTTTGCAAGATTTGCAACTTGGACAAGGTGATTTGAGTAGATTTTGGGCTTGGAAGGTAGGTGTGTTGCAACCACTAACAAGTGCGTAGCGCCACTTAGGTGCACCGCACCTCTGTAAACTTCAATGTATTTCTTGCGTTGTGTGCGATGTGCTGACCAAGTGCGCCGCACCTCAACCCAGGTGCGCCACGCCTAGTAAACCTTCACAATTTTGCTGCAAATCGCCTTCCTTTGTCTAAAATCTTGATTTTGATTCATTGTTTTCATTTTAACACTTGAAATGAGGCCTCTAACATGAAGAACACCTTAAATACAAGGGACTTTAAATTTTCACTTACAAGAACCCACTTTTGTAATGTTTACTTTTCACTTATTCTTTAAAACTCTGTTTTGGCATTTTGACTACTTTTTGCCTTTGATGGACTAAATGCTTTGAATTTTTTACTCTTCTACAAGAGCTGGAGTGCAGGAGCTAGGCAAGGTGAGTAGGGCTACCACTCAGACTTATTACATAGAGGAAAAATGAAATTACATGAAATTTTTATGCAAAAAACAATAAAACTTTGTTTTTCCTCAAAACATGGTTTTGAGGAAAAACCAATTACTAAGCATGTGATTATTGCAATTTTTTATTCTAAGACTTTATTTGACCTCCTCATGTGCCTGCTGACCATTATTGAGCTTTTACAAAACCTTGAAGACAAACCCTAGACCTAATGAGAACTAAAACCCTAAAAATGGATTTTTGCAAATGTAAAGACAAAAAATGGCTGTAAATGACCTGAATGTATGAAAAGGCACCAGCAGGTAAAGATCATGAGGGAAAAAATTATAATATGCCACTAACATCAGATGATCCATGATCCTAATGGAATGCAGTTGATCAGATGAGACACCTAAAATGCAATGCAATAAGAGAATTTTGATCACTGATGGAGGGATGAAGATACTGACACTAACAGAACCTAGGGTAACCAATGGGACCCTAAGCAAATTGAAAAAATAAGGTTCAATATGAAACTTTGTATGGAAACAACCTATGTTTGAAGATATGAAACATAAGGTTACATATCTAGAAAATATAGTTGAAAGTACTGTAGAAACCTAGACTTCTTATTCAACTAAAATACTCCTATAAAGGTGGAAGCCTACTAGAAGCCCTAAGGGGATAAATTCCATTTTGATGAGTAAATAATAGTAGATCAAGGCCTAAGAGGGATGAGACAGAGGTGAACCAACCCAGCAGAAAACTCTCGGCAAAATCCATAAACACATCTGACAAAATCCTAGAAACCGTAAGATTCATAGGTATTGACCTAATTTCAGGGGGATCACACTTTTTGGGTTGAAATGTGCACTCTGGTCCTCCAGATTTCACTTTTTGGGTAGAAGAGTGCAATTTTTTCCTCTTGATGCCCGGCTGCAAGTCTCGGAAAAATTTTCCATCATTGTCGCGGCTGGTTCCTGTGACCTACTAGAAACTCCAGAAAAGTCCTCGAAGACAGAAATTTAGCAGCTCTAGGGTTAAAAATCTAGCCAAAAAAAATAAAATATTGAGACGAAAAGAAACCCTAAACTGAAAACTGAAGGTCACCGAAGTTTTTGGGTCTGAAGTAAAAACCCAGTGGAGTCGCCAATTTTTTTATAGTGTTTTCTTCTATAATATGTATGAAAAGGAAACACTTAAGACTGTTGATGACAAAGAGTCTCTACAATATAAATGGATGCTAAAAATTGTAGATCTGCAGCAACTGATAGAAATGAAGCTTGCCAAAGTCCTGATCTATGCCATAATGATAGTTAAACAACAAAATGGAATAGTAATAGTAACTCCAATAATCCAATGGAAACCAGATATACAACGAATATACTTTTTTATAGCACCTGTGAAGGGACCAAATAAATGTTATAGTCCCCCTCTATGGAATGGGTTCTTGGCTCTCCTCAGATGTCCTTAGCATCTGTAGAGTGTCTCTCCTCTATAATGTGCAATCCCAACAAATAAAATGTTTGAGCTCTATGGGAACTCAAATGGAAGAAAAATGGTGTGTGACAATGATAATAATGACAGTTAAAGCAGTGAGTGCAACAATGAAAATAATCAAAAGTGAATAATGAATGGAAACCCTTCTATTTATAACAAAATATTGAGCTATCCTCAAATAATGAGCAATAATAAAGTATGATTAACCTTATTCTTGCAATAGCCACTTGGAATATTTTATTATATTTGGTTAGGAGGGAAAAAGTATTTAAAAATTTATTTAGAAATAATAAATAAATAAATGAATTATTTATCATTTCAAGAAATATGGTTAAATAATAATAAACAAATAATGATTTATTTAAGTATTCCTAAGGGATTTAGTCAAATTTGACAAGGAATAATAATTAATTAGTGATTAATTAATCACTCATAGAGAAAAATAAGATAATTAGTGATTTATCTATTTATTTTTCATAATTGGGCCAAATATGACAAGGAATATTAATTAATCAATGGTTTAATTTATTATTCCTAGAAGAAAATTAAATAAATAATGATTTATTTAATTATTCTTCATGGGCTTAATTATAAATTACTTAACAAATGTGGTTTATTAAGTAATTTCTCATAGTGAAAGCAACTTTACTATGGTAAAATTGGCCTTACATGGCGTACTTCGATCCGTCTAGTAAATCAGGCTAGATGATCAATTTTTTGGTGATAACAACATTGATCCAATATGACTAGATACCTAACCGAATTGGGGATCTTCTCACATATGTACAAAACCTCCATCCACACTTCATTCATGCATTTCAAAGTTATTCGAAAGTTTTAGTTTTATGGAAGATTGCTAAAGACTTCCCTTATGTACATAACACTAATTGTTGTTCAACCTCTCTTCCCTATGAATTATTCCTTTCTCCAATGAATATTCATCCACATTTTGATGATCGCATAGAAATTTGGTTGGAGGAAAGCTTTCAAGAGAGTGTTATTGTAAATAAGTTACTTTTTACAAATATCTTTGCAATTAGGGTACTCACTACATTCAGATTTATTTCTGTGGGTTTTATTGTAATTGTATTTTTGTTACCGATGTGTGACTTGTACATACGTGCATAAGATATAATTCTTGAATGGTTACATTAGAAGTATGACTATACCTAGTTATGTTTCATTTCTTGTAGTTAGGATTAGGAACATATTAGTTTAGATTTTGACTCATTTCATATTTGTAACAATTTCATTATTACAGATTTTTAGTAAACATGTAATGAGCCTATGACCCAAACAGTTTGAAAAGTATGATTGCTTAAATTACACTTATGTTGTGGTTGCTTATTCTTCTTGATGAAGCTTCATCATATTACTAAGATTTTCAAAGAAAATAGGGAAGAGCGAAGTTCAAAATAATCTTTACAATCATGTACCCTTCAAAAGTTTGATTTTCAATTCACAAGCATTTCCATATGATCACTTTTCCCACTCTTGTCTCTCAATTTTATTATGAAGTAAATGTAAATCAATAGCTCATTACCTAATGGTTACTTTTTATTAGATAAGTAGACGATTTTGAACATATGAAAATTTTGAGAAATGCATAGGAGAACTTGAAGATTCATGAGGTAAACTTGTAGTTATAATTATTCCAGGTATGCATAGACATGTTCATCTTTATCTGCTTTTAATTTTCATTTTCATAGTTTACTCCCTATTTTTGTTTGCTTCTTTTTGCAAGTCTTCATTGGCTTTATTTTGGAGACTTGATTTTTACAAACAAATTTAATTAGCTTTAGAAATGAGCAAGAATCTAGTGTATTTGGCGTCACAAACATGTTCAATTAAAATGAAATGCTTAGCTCCCTCTTGTGCATCTTTATTTTCGGGCTACAATTTCTCGCATTTTAAATAAAATATGGCCCATAAGTAAAAGAAAATTGAATAAAAAAATCTTGCACTGAGTTGTAAATGTGCTCCTAACTATATTTTCCCATTCTGAATCTTGTATTTGCCAAGTTGAGTTGAACCATTACATCACAATCATCACATTCCTTCTTCTAAGATGACTGAGAACCTCAAACTCATAAATCCTAGAATCTTAATCCTCTGCTTTTCATTCTTTAAAGATTATTTCCCTTGAAATTTCAGACTTTCTGGATTTTTAGAATGTTTCTTTTATATTATATCAGAAGTATTCTTAAATAATATCTAAAAAGAATTTTCCTCGAGATCCACCTGGCCTATTTTATTTGTATGCCCGATATCCTCAACCTCAAAGTCTCATAAATATTATCATTTAATCCAAAATGTTGATATCGCGTTTCTATTCAGTAAGTAATCTCAGTATTCCTATCTATCTAAACTCTTATTTAAAACAATTATGAGAAATATTTCCAAAGCCTCTTTGTATATTGAAAATTTGGGATATCACAAATAAATATAATTTTCTTCCTGATATTTCCTTTTTCACCTCTTTTCATATTAGACTCCTTTTCATGAAAGCTTATTCTTACAAATAAATGTAAGTTCTCTTGAAATCAATTTCACAAAACTTTAACTTAGTTTCTTATCGGAACAAAAGTTAGCAAAGCCATTTTATAAAACCCTTATGAGATTGATTACCTTTGATATTTGAATGCCCAATGTACAATATTCCCACATCATACTTTAAAAGGCATTCACTATCGGGCATATTTGATATTGTAATTTTTATTTACCAAAAGTTACTTTTTTTCCAAGATATTTGGTCCCTTTAATATTCTATATAGCATGACCTTTTATATTGGAGGTCTAATTCAATTAAACTTCCTAAAATTATTTTTCCTAAAAAATATTTATGAAGCAAAGGCTTTGTTTATCAGAGTTTTTTCCATCAAGAATTTTTTGGAAACCTTCCTCTACAGAGCTCTTACATTTGGCGTCTTCCATATTAGGAACTCCTTTAATATTGTTATAAGATGTTACTTATCGAAAGTTAGTTTACCCATAGAACTTTTCTTTTATATTTAAATAATTCTATCGGAATATATTATATCAAGGGTCTAGTATAACATAAAATATCTATTAAAAACTTACGACAAACAAACTTCTAAAAAAAACATTTTTATAAAAAGATATTTATATCAGAGCCATTATAACTTGTAGTATCTATATCGGGACTTTCTATTTTGGGGCATTGGAATATCGTAGCTTTATTTTACATCCATGCCCAATCTCTCCACTCCAAAATTCAATGTATCAAGTTTCCATCCATGATATCTCCACTCCAAAATTTAATGTATCAAGTTTCAAATGGTTCGACATATTTACACTTAAAGTGACATAAGAGAGGTTTAAGCCCCCATTATATTGAATAAATGAAGAAGGGTGACAATGAAAAGAAAAAGAAACTCTTAAGAATTTACTAGGGTAATGTAGCCAGCTGGTAAGTAAATTTAGAAATACAAAGGTAATGGATGATGGAAAATTTATGACTGAATGATCTTATGGTTTTCCTATTTTGGATATATCGCTTCAAATTTATTATATAAAGATTCTGGTCGTCTCCATAAACACCTAATCATCACATAGATATTAAATCTTGGAGTTGATATTAAATCTAAAAAGACAAAGAGAACAATTACCTTTGCAAATCATAGAGAAGCATATCTTTGTTCTCATTTCTGATGAATTTTATTTGCTTTTGTTTACTTGAGCTTGAATAATTATTTTTATGAGCATTACTACTTGCTGAATTTAGACTTAATAAATGATGATTTTGGCTAAATAAGATTTGAAGAAAGTTCAACTTCTTCATGCTTTTAATTCCAATCACAATAAGAGGTTATCTTTTGTTGGAGAAACTCAATATCTTTCAGGTAAAATTTTAACAAAATTCTACAATGTAAATTTTCATATGCCCACTTTCATCCTCTTATATTTATTTACATTTTTGTTTCAGTTTTATTTTTAATTTTTCTAATATATATCTTTGTTTCGTAGGTCTCCAAGAATTGTTTTTTTTACCCATACCAACTCAAATTTTGAGCTCATTCTCTTCTTCCTTTATTTGAATTTTTGACGAGATATTGTAATGTTCAACTAATACGCTAAACTAGGGAATCCCTAAGCCTTTTAGTTTGTTTCATCAACATTGATTTTATCAGAAAATTTTTAAGTTGTTTTTATGCAAGGCTCGACTTGAAACAAGAAAATTTGCAAAGGAGAAAACTTATCATTTAGCTTACTATCTTTTATGACTGCTATTAACCTTACAGTTTGAAAGCCTAATGTATTATAACTCTACAAGACGAAATTTTAATTAAATATTAACATAAGATGAACACACTCATGGTTTTCTTATTTCACTTCTTTTTAAGATAATTTTATAGTTAGTCTTGTTGGAGTTGTTTTTTAATTTGGTCTTATCCTTCATTCTTCTTCTTCTTATTTGACTTTTTTTTAGTTGTTTTCTTTTCTTTTTTGCTTTAGTTTTAAGTAATTTTCGCCTTTTTATCGTTGGTGATGGTTTGATTTGGGTGATATTGTCAAGATTTACTTCCAAGGGATTCTTCTCACCCAACATTGGTTAGCAAACAAGAGAAATGTTTACTCTGACAATTTAATGAGTTTCACTTATCTTCAAGGTATGTTTTTAATGCAATGTAAAGCATTCGAGTTTTAAACATTTTCCATGGAGGAACATGCATCATTTCTAAGTAATATAGTTCACCCATTCAAGGAAAGGACTAACTTGAGTTTAATTCAATGGATCCTTCCCATCCCTCCATTTTATAAAAGTATCTAATTCGTGTCCAGGGAAATATTTTGGAGTCAAAATTATGGAAGTAACATATCCATTTTCTTAAGTCTCTTTTACCATCCCACCCCTTTCACTCAAATTCATCATAAACATGGTTCACAAATGTGCCTACCAAAAGGGTGATGAAAATGGGAAGCATGGGAAATACAAGTAAACTTGTTGGGGATATTGACGCTTGCTCGCAGTGTGGCCATGCTTGTATGGCTTTAAGGACAACTTCATGATGGTACTGACCAAGCTTGCTGGTAGTGAAGCAATGTCAGATACAATTCATATTGATCGATATATGCTTTGTCAAAAATTCCTATTTGTACCTTCAACTATTTTATGAGGTAAGCTTAAATATTAAGTATTCCCCAAAATGCAGATTCACGATTTTTACTTAGTCTGCTTTGAGTATTTAGTTTTTTGAGCCTATATCGCATAATTCGTTAATATGGGACACATGAAAAATGTTTTATTGTTTGACAACTTAGTAAAATTCCTCATTTTTAACCTCCGAGTAAAGGGAAGTTCATCATATTTTAACCACTAATAACTAGTTCTTCCCCATATGTCGTTAATTATTGAGGTAAAAACTCAACACCTCCATTTTTAATTAATTATTTCATAATAATAATGGGTACCCTTTTAAATTGTGACTAAATCTCTTTTTAATATTTTCTTTTGGTTAAGTGTCTAACAATTTTGCCAAATTCTTATTTTCTTCAAATTTTTATTTTGATTGCTTCATTGTGTTTGAATTTTGCAAGGTTTCCATCGGTTCTTGTTTGATCTCATTTGGATGCATAGTTTGCAAATGGTGTTTGTCCAAAGTTAAGTGATTTTCACTGCCAGGGCTAAAAATGTATCAAATGTATATTAGTTTAATTTTTGTAAATTAATTCTAAATATCGATTTTTAATTAAGTTTTACTAATTAATTCATTTTTTTTCTAAGTGTCTTAGAAAATCTCGTTAAATAAATTGTAGAACAATTAAATTTATATGTTTTAGAGATATCGAAAGTGTCTTCCAAATCTAAATTTCAAAAATTAAGAAAATTCAAAATCCCAAAAGTACAAATGGTTGTAGCTTTTTAATGTCAAGACATTTAGTATCAAGTGGCTATACATGACTCTCCTCTACTTCTTCACATCATACCCCTCTCTCATCCCATCGGAGCTTTAGAATCCATTAATATGATAACATAATTCTAAAAGACCTTCGAGATTATTACCCTCGGTGCTCCCTCCACATCGATTATATCAAACCTCAGCCCATTTATAGATCTTAATTTATTTTTAATAAAGCCTCTAATCCCTTAAGCCTCGTGATCCTCCAATGTTCCCATCAGAACATTATATCAGGGCCTTGTTAAATATTACTTCCGATATAACACAACCTCTGATGCCCGATGTCTACCATTCGACTCCAAATTTCACATGGTTTTATTAGTTTGGAGTTACATGTTTTGTTAAAATCTTATTTTAGTATAAATCAATAATATTATTCTATTAAATTTTATTTTAAAATTTAATAAATCACTTTTAATTAATAATTTTTATTTATTCTTGTAAATAATCTAATTCATGTGTAAATTATATTAATCTTGTATTAAAAATTTGTAATCTAGTTTAACAACTTTAAATAATTCGTATATAATTAATTTAATGATAATCGGTTACTTTTAATTTTACAATTAATTAGGATTAAATTTTCTAATGAAATTTTTCGAATTTTAGCTTAGGCATGTATTTTTCTAAAATTCTGATATTTTTGGCACTTCAACTTCAAAGAGGCATATTTCAAGATTTATTCAACCAAATGAAGCCTACAGTAGCTCATTGGAAAGCTAAGATAAAGGAGAAACATATGGAATGTTCACTTTTAACAAATTTCATCATTAGTGATCCAAAAATCCAGCGAAAGATGAAGTAATGAATTTGCAACCAAAAATTAGTTTTTTTTTCTTTTTCTTTTTCTTTTTTTTGGGAAGATTGTATTTCCTTTGGATAACTGATGTCAATAAATCATTCCTAACGATACACAAAGGCATACTTGATCCATTTGAAGCAATCATAGGCAGCTTTGATCCATTTGAAGCGATCACAGCAGGAGGATTTCTTTAGATATTAATTTATTTTTAATTTAACATTTTTTTGAGAAGTGGTTTGATTTCTATTTTGTGCACCAATTTGTTTTAATTTATAAATATTAATTGATTTTTGGCAAGAAAGTAGTTGTAGAGATGAGGAATAAAAGACTTGGGAGAATAGAATGCCACCAGCAAGAGAGAAAGAAGAATTATGCCTGATTAAAACTTGTTGGAGAAAATTTATTCTCCAACAACTCATTTTAATTTTCTTTTATAATTATAAATATGGCTTTCATAGGATGGAAGTGGGGTTCCTAGATATGAAACTTGGCGAAGAAATTCTCTAGAAAGAGAGGGATTTTTGCACTACTTTAGGGAGCAATATTTTTTTAGAGAATTAGCTAGTTTCGACCAAACTTATGGAGATTCAAAGAGATGTATTTTAGCTCTAAAAATTTTGTACTATCATGAAATTTCCTGAGAATCTCATGTACTCAAGGGATTCTATTAGATCATTAATTCTTCTACACTATTATGAAATATAGAGGCTGATTGGTTGCCTACAATTAATAAAAGTTCAAGCAATTATTTATCATGATAAGTATGTGTTTGTGAACTTTTGAACTATTGTTTATTCATTTAATACGTGCTTGTCTTAATCATTTGAAAGCTATATTTTAATGACGGATCTAATTACTATTAGGTTAAATTATGTATTTGAATAGATAAACAGAACATACTAGTTAACTATTTAGCAAATTCATATCAAGTTTATCTTGTTTAAAATAATGATTGTTTTATAAGAATTATTTCCTTATTGCAATCATATATGTTTTAGTTTGAATTAATTATATTTGAATTTTGATGTATGTGCACTAAAGATCTGATGACTATTCATCAGATAGTTGAATACATATACTTTCTTAAACTAGTAATAAGTCTTGGAACTATTTCATTGGCTTATTGACTTCATTTTTTTATTCCAAATTCAAAGTTGGTACAAATCCCCTTTAACTATGCTCTTGGTTGGGAGGGGGACTAATCCTTGTTTCAATGGAGATAAATATAGGATTTATTTTTTGTTACTTAGAGTATATCTTCATTTAGTTTTAATTATTGCATCCTAGAGGTCCTCTTACATAGAAGTAGACTTTAGAATGGTTTGGATGAGCCATTAATTCGGCTTAAGGATCAGTTCCTTGCATGAGATCTGCAATAGGGTAGATCTGATGTCTCTTTTCTATTGGGAACTAATAGACATACTATAGGCCAACAAACAGAGAGAGAGAGAGTATTACTGGAACCTATTGAATTAGTTGGAACCAGCATTCCAAATGGAAAAGGAGACACTTTAAGTTCCCAACTCGGTTGTCTCCCATACATGTTGATGAATGCATTTTAGACCATAAACATTAGCCTAGGGTTTTGTTTTGAGAGATGGTGTGATAAGCCCATGTTCCATTACTGGGATTTAATGATTTCTTTGACTTGTACCTATATTTTCACCAACATTAATGAGAAGTTATCCTCTTTCGACATTGATTCCTAGGCATATCCATGTGGTTATAATTGAGATCCGATATTTTGATAATGTCTGTATGTGTGCTTGCATGTGGGTTATTTTTCCATGAACTATTTCATTGCTATTATAAGTGTGTTTATTTTTTAATATTTTCTTCCATATTCCACACAATGTGAGTAATGTATTGTGAAGTTGTTTGCAGTTAACCTTTAGCACTTTCCTCTTATGCATGTCTAAGATGGTATCAACTCACTAATCCCTATTGTGCCATGTGTCTTCTTCTTCTTCTTGCTTTTGTATTCTTTTATCTCATCCTACAGGTCGTGAATCTTGGGTTAAACTCACTCCTTCTTTCTAGCTATGACTCCCTTTCCCTCATTTTAACATCTCCTCTTTTGACATCAAGGAGAGAAGAAAAAAGCATAATGGTAGTCAGGACTACGCACGGGATGGGGCTCCTCTCCAAAATGGTGTGAGGTCAAATTGGGACTTCACACTGGGGATACCCCCTATGTATTGGTAACATCCATCATCATCAACACCTTACTAGTCCTCCACTTTGGGAATTCTTCATTTCCCATTTAATACAAAATCAATTTTGATGAACTAGTCTTTTATTTAAGTTTCCATCATGATAAGAATTTGTACCTAACTTGATCTAACCCCTCTCCCTTTGAGATATCCCTTTCATTTCATTTGGATCATAACCTCTAGTTGTGACTAACTCAAATAGGGGGTTCAATAACTTAATAGTGGATGAAGAAGCATTTTGGCATGCATTATGCAAAATTGCTTCGTTGTGAGCTAGTTATATGTCCCATTTTGAAAACTTTAGCAGATCCACCCAACATCTCCTGGTGACTGATGTTGACTTACAACACTAGGGATTTTTTCTTTTCTAGACCTCAAACATGTCATACCAAGTATCTAGAATTCTTGTGATGGTTACAACATTCATTAGTGCATTTTTCCAAACATTCAGAGAAAAGTTGCATCATCTAAAAACATGGGGGATGTCTTCTTCCTCATGTCTGTATAGAACACACCTAGATGGGTGTGTTCTATTCTTTTCTTTGATATTTTATACTATTGTGAATTTACCACATTGCACCAAAGCTCAACAAACGATGTTGAGTTTTGATAATCCATCCCTTTTCTAGATTCGATTCCATGTCTTTTCTGATGGAGGGTGGGGTAATTTATTCGCTAGAAATGCATAATTGACTTTAATGATATAAGCATTTTTTTCAACTTCCCATCCATATTAATCAATCAACCTTGGAGACTTTTTTTGGAGCATATCTTTTTACCAAATTGACCAATATCCAACACTCATTTTGTAATTTGGGCGGGATGTCTTAGCATTCCAAACCTACCCATTCACCATGAGATTCCCATTATGAGATAACAACAATTCTATTATAGCCTTTGGCTTTCATCTATTTTTCCAACTCCCTAAATTCTTCATTCTCTTGTAGTAACTTTTATGATGGGATACAATCCTCCAAATTTTTTATGAAAATTCCATTTCCAGTTTTCCAAAATCAATTATCTAATATGATTGGTGCCACTACTTTCAAAACTTCCAAATTTTTTAGAAATTCTCTATCCTAAGGAGTATCTGTCCATAGAAATATTCTCACAAAAATTCTTGCTTCCACCATTCTCTGGAGTCTGAAAGAAGGTTCCACCCTATTTTTTCTCCAAAGCCAAATTCAAGAGTTCAGGATCTTTAATTTTCAATCCTCCATATTCTTGAGGTGTGTGAACAATGTTCCAGTTGACTAAATGAAATGTGTTATCATTTTTTTTCACCCTTACCATAAGAATTTCTGTATTAGTCACCCTGTCTGGTTGATAAATGCTTTTGGAGCTAATAACGAAGATCCCATGTATACAAGAAGATATGATAGGACTTCCTTGATCACAATGAAATTCCCTACTACGTTGACACACTGCAGTCCCGATCATTGGGAAACATAAACCCAAGGGATTAATACTAAAACCCAAGGGATTATGAACCCAAGGGAATAATATTAAACCCAAGGGACTAATATTAAAAACCCAACATTGGTAAACCCAAATATAAATATTACAAACACTAAAATAAACATGGTCTATTTTCATGGTGAGAATATCTTTGTCTAAATGTGACATTCAGCCATGGTTGGCTATGATTGACAATGGTTGACCATCATCGATATTATAAACCTAAGTGAATAAGAAACCCAAGGGATTGATATTATAAACCCAAAGGAATAATAAAGAAAAAGTGACTAATGCTAAAACCCCATAGGATTATGAACCCAAGGGAGTAATATTAAACCTAGGGGACTAATGCTATAATCCCAACATTGTTAAGCCAAATTATAAATACTACAAACACTAAAATAAACAGTGTTTATTTTCATGGTGAGACAATCCTTGTCACAAACTGACGTTCAAATATGGTTGACCATGGTTGGCTATGATTGACAATGATTGACCATGATTGATATTAAAATCGTAAGGAAATAATAAACCCAAGGGATTGATATCATAAACCCAATGGAATAATAATATATATAACTATTATTATATTATTATAATATAATATATAAATATAAATAATAATAATTAACAAATTTATTGTATTAGTATTATAATAAAAATATTATATTATTGTTATAATGATAATATTATATTATTATTACCTAAGGGACTAATACTAACATTATAAACCCAATGCATATAAAACCTAAGATAAATATTATAAAGACTAAAATAAACATAATTGACCATCATTGATTTTCGTATTTAGACAATTCTTATCACAATTCCATGTTGGGCCATGGTTGACCATGGTTGGCATCATAATAAACCATGGTTGACTTGGGAATAATAAACCCAAGTGATTGATATTATAAACCCAAATAACAATAAACCCAAGGGATTAATACTAAAACACCAAGGGATTATGCAACTAAGGGAATAATATTAAACAAAAGGCACTAGTATTATAAACCCAGGGTATACAAACCCTAAGATAAATATTAAATATAATTAATAAACATGGTTGAATTAATGAACCCTAAGAATTAATAGTTTAAACTCATGGGATTGATAAACTTGGTAAACCTAAATATAAATATCACGAACACTAAAATAAACGTGGTTTATTTTCATGGCGAGACAATCTTTGTCACAATGCAACATTCAACAATGGTTGACCATGGTCGGCTATGATTGACAATGGTTTACCATCATTGATATTATAAACTTGAGGGAATAATAAACCTAAGGGATTGATATTATAAACTCATAGGAATAATAAAGCGAATAGATTAATACTCAAACCCCTAGGTATTATGAACCCAAGGGACTAATATTATAAAACCAACATTGGTAAACCAAATATAAATACTAAAAACACTAAAATAAACATGGTTTATTTTCATGATGAGACAATCCTTTTCACAATGCGACATTCAACCATGGTTGACCACGTTTGGCTATGATTGAATATGTTTGACAATGACTGATATTATAAGCCTAAGGGAAAAATAAACCCAAGGGATTGATATTATAAACCCAAAATAATAATAAACCAAAGGTATTAATACATAAACCCCAAGGGATTATGAACATAAGGGAATAATATTAAAACCAAGGGATATTATAAACCCAACATTGGTAAATCCAAATATAAATATTAAAAACACTAAAATAAACATGGTTTATTTTCATGGTGAGACAATTCTTGTCATAATGGGACATTCAAACATGGTTGACCATGGTTGGCTATGCTTGACAATGGTTGACCATCATTGATATTATAAAGCTAAAGAAATAAGAAACTGAAGGGATTGATATGAGCAACCCAAAGGAATAATAGACACAAGGGATTAATACTAAAACCCGAAGGGAATAATATTAAACCCAAGGGACTAATATTATAAACCCAACATATATAAACCCTAAGATGAATATTACAAACACTAAAATGAACATGATTGACCATCATTGATTTTCATATTGAGACAATCCTTATCACAATTCCACGTTGAACCATGTTTGACCACGGTTGACATCATAATAAACAACCCAATGGAATACTAAAACCAAGGGATTAATATTAAAAATCCAAGGGGTTGTAACCCTAAGCGAAGAATATTAAATCCAAGGGAAAAAGTATTATAAACCCAACACTGGTAAACCTAAATATAAATACTACAAACACTAAAATAAACATGGTTTATTTCCATGGTTAGGCAATCCTTGTCACAGTGGGACATTCAAACATGGTTGGCCACGGTTGGCTATGGTTGACAATGGTTGACCATGGTTGATATTATAAACCTAAGGGTTTGATATTATAAACCTGAAGGAATAATAAACCAAGGGTTTAATACTAAAACCCCAAAGGATTATGAACCTAAAGGAATAACATTAAACCCAAGGGACTAATATTAAAAACCCAACATTGGTAAACCCAAATATAAATATTACAAACAATAAAATAAACATGGTTTATTTTCATGGTGAGACAATCCTTGTCACAATGCGACATTCAACCATGGTTGACCATGATTGATATTATAAACCTAAGGTAATAATAAACCTAAGGGATTGATATGAGAAACCCAATTGAATAATAATAATAATATTGTATTGGTATTATAATAATATTTTTATATTATTATTATATTATTACCAAAGGGATTAATACTAATAGTATAATCCCTGAGATAAATATTACAAACACTAAAATAAACATGGTTGACCATCATTGATATTATAAGCCTGAGGGAATAATAAACCCAAGAGATTGATATTATAGAGCCAAAGGAATAATAAAACCAAGCGATTAATACTAAAACCCTAATGGATTATGAACCCAAGGGAATAACATTAAACTCAAGGGACTAATATTATAAAACCAACGTTCGTAAACCCAAATATAAATACTACAAACACTAAAATAAACATCATTTATTTTCATGGTGAGATAATCCTTGTCACAATGCGACATTCAACCATGGTAGACCATGTTTGGCTATGGTTGACAATGCTTGACCATGATTGATTTTATAGACCTAAGGGAATAATAAACCCAAGGGATGTATATTATAAACCCAATGGAATAATAAACCCAAGGGATTAATGCTAAAACCTGAAGGGATTATGAACATAAGGGAATAATATTAAACCTAGATGACTAATATTATAAACCCAACATTGGTAAACCCAAATATAAATATTAGAAACACTAAAATCAATATGATTTATTTTCATGGTTAGACAATCCTTGTCACAATACGGCATTCAACCATGGTTGACCGTGGTTGGCGATGATTGACAATGGTTGACCATGATTGATATTATAAACCTAAGGAAACAATAAACCCAACGGATTGGTATGAGAAACACAAAGGAATAATAAACCCAAGGGATTAATACTAAAACCCCAAGGGAATAATATTAAACCTAAGGGAATAATATTATAAACCCAAATATAAACATGGTTGGATATGATTGACAATTGATGACCATCATCGATATTATAAACCTAAGTGAATAATAAACCCAAGGGATTGATATTATACACCCAAAGGAATAATAAAACAAAAGGGACTAATGCTAAAACCCCATGGGGTTATGAACCCAAGGGAATAATATTAAACCCAAGAGACTAATATTATAAACCCAACATTGGTAAACCCAAATATAAATACTGCAAACACTAAAATAAACATGGTTTCTTTTCGCGGTGAGACAATCCTTGTCACAAACTGACATTCAAACATGGTTGACCATGATTGATATTATAAACATAAGGGTTTGATATTATAAACCCAAAGGAATAATAAACTCAAGGGATTAATACTAAAACCCCAAAGGATTATGAACCTAAGGGAATAATATTAAACCCAAGGGACTAATATTATAAACCCGACATTGGTAAACCCAAATATAAATATTACAAACACTAAAATAAACATGGTTTATTTTCATGGTGAGAGAATCCTTGTCACAATGTGACTTTCAACC